>JAGFPH010009594.1:3475-20247 GCA_018207615.1 Philaenus spumarius | reverse complement strand
TTTTTTTTTTTTTTTTTTTTTTTTTTTTTTTTTTGCTGACGGGAGGGGCGATCCGCCCAATGGCCCTTACTGGATCCGCCACTGTGAGGGAGCACCAAAACAAATAATTCTACTAAAAATATTTTTTTGGTTCAGGGAGCACCAACACAGAATTCCACTAAAAATTCAAATTCGAAAATTTGGACGGAAACAATACTTTCTCTATATAATATGGTGTCTTGCAACCATATGAACAAACTTTATCACGTTATTCAGCATGTCAAAAGAAACAAAAAAAAACTGTACCAGGAACTGGCACATACTTTCTCACAAACATATTTAAATTATTAAACAGATTCACTGTTTAATGTCAAATATCTCAAAAACCTCTAACTTTACAAAAAAATCACAAGAGACAAAAAAGATTACTTTTTTAATGACAAACTCAATGGTTGTTTTATTTTGTCTGTAGCGCAAAGGACAACCGAGATATTGACCAAAAAAAGGAAAAATTTATTTCTTGGTAGTTGTCAACAATACCCAGAATTACTCTAGAAACAAAATATTTTAAAGTTATTTTGAGCTACAATAATAAGTTATTTGCATAATGTTCCGAGCTGATTCCACTAGCAAAATAACGAAAAAAGTTAATTTATTCATAGGTCCGGAAATGCTTCGTTAGAGAGTCACAGCTGGCAAAAGATTTCAGCCGTGTTTCAGATTACTCACAGAAACGAATCCCTATTGAAAAATATGTAGGGCGTTAATTAAGGGTAAACTTTAATTTAATTTACGTAAAATGAGCAGATAAACTTAATAAAATAGGTCTTAATATGTGATTTTAAGAAATAAATGTACAAAATTTCAGCTTTCTAGCTTTAAGGAAAGTATACAAATAATATGTATAGTTTTAGGGGTTGTTTCAACCCTTTAAGGTCATATATTTTAAAATCCATTCTTAGTGCGGCTATAAGCAAGTGCGTAAAAAAATTAACGTTCCAAGGCGGTAGGCCTATGGTTTTTGAGTTATAAAACAAACAATATTTATGGTTTTAGGGGTTGTTTCAACCCTTAAATGCCAAATATTTTAAAATTCTTTCTTAGTGCGCCTCTAGCACCTATGAGCAATAATGAATCAAATTCCACGTTCCTAGGCCATAGGTTTTAGGGGTTGTTTCAACCCTTAAACGCGAAATATTTCAAAATTATTTCTTAGTGCACATCTAGAGCCTATGACCAATATGTGTACCAAACTCCACGTTCCTAGGACATGTCGTTTTTGAGATATAAAACAAACAATGGTTTTAAGGTTTGTTTCAACCTTTAAACGCGAAATATTTCAAAATTCTTTCTTATAGTGCACCTCTATGGCCTATGAGCAATATGTGTACCAAATTCCACGTTCCTAGGCCATATCGTTTTGAGATATAAAACAAACAATATTTATGGTTTTAGGGGTTGTTTCAACCCTTAAATGCGAAATATTTCAAAATCCGTTCTTAGTACCAGGAACTGCCACATACTTTCTCACAAACATATTTAAATTATTAAACAGATTCACTGTAATTCATAATTGTATTAAAGTAGGAGAGTAACTAATAAATATTATTATTATTATTGTTAAAACAATTCGATCGATTTCGAACAAATTTGCACCAAACATGTCAATTAGGCCTGTAAAGATGCACGAAAAAGGTTTTGAAAAACTACTTCCTTTTTGGCCAAAAACCAGTTATTATTATTATTACTACCTAAACGAGAATTTTTAGAAAGATGCGGTTTTCGCATATGGTAGGGTTCATTAAGGGCTACAAATAAGCAAAATTTTATCAAAATCGTTACAGCCGTTTTTGAGAAATTTTGATTTTTCTCGTCTTTTGCCATTTTTGGGGGTTAAAATCCCTTAAAAATGAAAATTTTTTAAAAATAAAAAAACCGCCTGGAGATATTCCAGAACTACACCTACATACCAAATTTCATCAAAATCGGACCGTTGGTATGGTCTCCAGCTCTGTACACATCCTAACAGACACACGGACAGACTGATGTACCTACTTTTTTGGGTTCAGGGAACACCAAAAAAATAATTCCACTAAAAATATTTTTTGGTTCAGGGAGCACCAACACAGATAATTCCACTAAAAATTCAAATTCGAAAATTTGGACGAAAACAATACTTTCTCTATACATGGTGTCTTGCAACCATATGAACAAACTTTATCACGTTATTCAGCATGTCAAAAGAAACAAAATAAACGGTACCAGGAACTGGCACATACTTTCCCACAAACATATTTAAATTATTAAACAGATTCACTGTGACTTTTAGGGTGAGGTAGGAGAGGTGATTTTGTATTAAAGTTGGATATTAACTAATAAGTATTATTATTAGGGTCTATTATCTAGAGAGAAAACTATTCTATCGATTTCGAACAAATTTGCACCAAACACGTCAATTAGGCCTTAACCCTAGTAGGACCAAGGGTTAGATTATTTCATCGAGGACCAAGGGAGGGGCCTTAGAGGCCCATATTTAAAATACCACATTAAACTGAATACAAACTTTATTTTACAGTTAGTATACGCTTTACACCATTAAATAATAAGTAATAAAGCTAAATCGAAACATAAAACACAAAAATTAGTTTTTTCATAGGCCGTAAAGCTTCGGCTAACATGATATATGATTATCCTAAATCATAAATTTGAGTTTACTCAGAATCACTAAGAAATGCGTCTTCACATCTTTTACACACTATTGTTTTCATGCTGTGTTGTCCACAGACATGTCTGTGACACTTGGAGCAGTATACTTTTGATTTTCCAAGTTTGTCATACTTCATTTGTTTTGATGTCGCCTCACGAACACAAATATGGCATCTTCCTCGTTTCCTTTCATGAGGATTCGGTACAGGTACATGAGCTGCTCGGTACTCTAGCTTCTTTTCAAGAACCGATTCCATGGCACTAACTACTGGTTTGCTTAGGCCAGTGATGTTATTACCTCTTTTTTCTACTTGAGGTTTTATTAGTTCAAGTGCAAGTTGTCGTAGAAACAGAAGTCTTCGATTGTTTTCATTATTTTTCCACTGTGGATAGTTGCCAATGAATAAGGTGAATGAATTTATGCACACAATGTCAATGATTGTAAAAAATACAGTTACAGGCCACCTTCTGGTGCCTCTTTTGACAGAGTAGTTACGTGCCATTTGGTCGACAGAATCAACGCCTCCTTTTGTACTATTGTAAAATAGCACAACATCAGGCTTGTTTTTCTCACTATCACTTACTTTATCATCCTCATGTTGAGTCGACAACATAATAAGATTACGCTTAGGTTTTTCTTTGACAATATAAGATACTAGTGTTACTGGTGGCTGGGCTGAACGACTATCTGTAAATGCAAACATAGACGAATGAAGAGGTCTATCAGCTATATCTTTCAAAGCATCAGGGATTTTTTTTCTATTTGTCTGCATAGTGCCAACAAGAGTTAGCTTGTAGTCGTTGTATAGAGTTTCAGCAAGGTCTACAGATGTATAAAACCTGTCAGTGGTAACATTTCTACCTGAATTGGCAATAGGTGCAACTAGACGGCAGACAAGTGCTTTAGGACCTTTCTCAATATCAGTTCTCCCACTATATACTTCCATGTTCAACACATACCTGCTTTCAGCATCACAAAGCATACGAATTAAAATCCCATATTTGCCTGGCTTTTCTTTCATAAAAATCTTGAAAGGGCAGCGACCCCGAAACAAAGAAAGCATTTCATCTACGGTTGTGTTTGCTCCAGCCGAAAAGAATTTGGGAAACAAAGAGTTGATTTCATAAAAAATGTCTCTAATTGGGGCAAACTTATCCATAGCTCTTCGCTCTTCACGGGTGTTTTTATTGTCAAATCGCAATATTTCACTGATCTCTCTAAATCTATTTCGACCCATGACTGCAGTATAAACTGGTCGCCCATACAACGTTGACCATAATTCATGGTAATCAACTTTGCTATCTTTGTTTGCACCCATTAGTATAAGTAGTCCTATGTAGGCTAACATTTCAGTGCTATCAGTATGTTCAATTCCCTTTCTGTCAGCTTCATTATTTGAGTGTGTAACAATACTTTTTACAATTTGTGGAGTAAAAAATTTGGAGAAAATATCCTTAGCACTATTACCCCTACCATCTAGTTTTACACCTGGCTTCTCGCGAACAATATTTTGGGTTCGTCTTCGGTGAAAGCGTTGTGGATAGCTTACATATTCTCTTGAATCTTTACCTTTACATACATAGGTATTACCTATTGAATGAGGGACAGTCCTAGCTGGAAAAGAACCAGTTCCCTCTCTATCCTCACTTTCATTGATTTCACTAATATTTTCCAAACTCAAATCAAAAACATTATCTTCTGTTTCACTTACATCTTCTTCACTTTCATAAATGAAACCTTCTAAATCGGATTCTTCATCAAAAATACGATCTATTTCACTTTCATGTTCTCTCAGATTATCCATTTTTGACTAGTAATGAACTAAAAACAAATATAACCTCAAATAAAAGCACTGGAATAAACTGTCAAAACAAACAAGTCAGCAGATACTAATACTACAGATTCATATACACCACAATACAGTAAATAACTTTATTGATATATAAAAATAAAATATTACTTTTAAAACTTATCTTTAACTACAGTTTACTGATATTTTATCAACCACAAACTAAGTAGGCCTATGTAACTCACAGATGACTCACTAACTCTATTCTAAACCAAAACAGCTGACAAAGCAAACAATGTATGTTTCATCACCAGTGTTACCAACAGTTGGTAAAATATAACATAAAATATTGTCAGGTACTATAACAAATGCTGTTAGATAGCTTTTATTTCAAAACTAATATGATTACGCTTAAAAATGTATGAAACCGTAATCAGAAAAAAATCTGGATCAGGTTTCAGGAAGTACCAAGGGGGGGGCCTGTCAGACCCTTACTGGGTTTTTTATGATATAGAAAACCAAAACAAGTAAAATATTGTTTTTTTTTATCAAAGCTTCAAGTTTATCAACAAATAGACAATATCCATTTTTTTCAAATTTTTTGAACTATTTATAATACAAAAAAAATGCAAAATAGTTATGTATGGGCCTGGCAGGCCCCCCCCCCCCCCTTGGTCCTACTAGGGTTAATAGATGCACGAAAAAAGTTATTGAAAAATTTTGAAAAACAAGCCCCTTTATGGCCAAAAAACCCCCAAAAATCAGTTATTAATTATTATTATTATTAGATAAACCCGATAAACGAGAATTTTTAGAAAGATGCGGTTTTTTGCATATGGTAGGGTACCGGTACATTAAAGGTTACAAATAAGCCAAATTTTATCAAAATCGTTAGAGCCGTTTTTTTATAAAAAAATAATAACTGATTTTTTGGGGGTTTTTTGGCCAAAAAGGGGGTTGTTTTTCAAATTTTTTCAAAACCGTTTTTCGTGCATCTATACAGGCCTACTTAACGTGTCTGGTGCAAATTTGTTTGAAATCGATCTAATAGTTTTCGGTCTAGCTTTGTATACATACAGACATACACACAGACAGACATTTTGTAATAACCACTTTTTTGGACTCAGGAAGTCCCAAAACGGATATATATCCACAAAAATTTCAACATCGATTATTTTTGCGATCACTATACTTTATCTATACTAAATTTTTCGCCAGCTGAAACAGCTGTGACTCTCTAACGAAGCATTTCCGGACCTATGAATAAATTAACTTTTTTCGTTATTTTTGCTTGTGGAATCAGCTCAGAAATTGCTCGGAACATTATGCAAATATCTTATTATTTTAGCTCAAAATAACTTAAAAATATATTGTTTCTATAGTAATTCTGGGTATTGTTGAAACTACCAAGAAATACGTTTTCCTTTTTTTGTTGTCCTTTGAGCTACAGACAAAAAAAACTCTTGAGTTTGTCATTAAAAAAGTAAACTTTTTTGTCTCTTGTGATTTTTTTGTAAAGTTAGCGGTTTTTGAGATATTTGACATTAAAAATTATAAACGACCGCCATTTTGAAAATATTAAAAATACCGGTATTGTTCTAATTTTCCGTACAGTGATAAAAGGTTACGCAACAAATAGGTGTACAAAGTTTGAGCTCAATATCTTTTTTACTTCTAAAAATATTAAGTATTTTGTAAAAAAACACATACAGACAGACACACCGAAAACGGAATGAGATAGGACACATGTTATGTTACATTTTTTGTTTCTTTTGACATGCTGAATAACGTGATAAAGTTTGTTCACATGGTTGCAAGACACCCTGTATACTACGTATAGGGTGGGAGAAAGTAAAAACTGAAATTTTGGAAGTTACGAGGTAGGTATTAAAATTAGGCCATCAATAAGTAACTTCGAAGTAATAACGAAAGAAAGTAGGCGTAACCGTTACTTCAAGCCGTTAGTAGCGATTACTTGTGTTTCTGCTAAGTAAAGGGCCCCATACACGGTCAATATTATTGTACAATATATTGCGCAATGTTATTGAAGGAGCGACCATACACTGTTCAATAAATTTGTGCAATCCACGGTTCAGTATAGTCGTCAATATTGGTTGGCAAGTAGTGTTTTAGAAGCCGTTATCATGTGTGATTTGGATGCTGCAGCGTGTGTGGTAGTCGCATTGCTAACGAAACCGAAGAAGAGGAAGAAGCGAATATGGATGAAGGAGTGGTTAAAAAAAAAGGAGTGAATTTACTCACGAAAGACTGCTAAAAGAGCTTCGCACTAGTGAACCAAGTGACTTTAAAAACTTTCTCAGATTAGACGCAGAATCGTTTGATGAGTTATTACGATTGGTTGAGCCTCGTATTAAAAAAGTTGATACTAATGTGAGAGATGCCATCTCTGTGAGTGAACGTTTGTCTATAACTTTACGCTATCTTGCCACAGGAAATTCTTTTGAAGACCTCAAATTCACAAGTGCTATTTCTTCACAAGCGATTGGCAGGATTATAGTTGAAACCTGTAATGCTATAATACACTGCTTGAAGGATTACATACAGGTAAGATCAATAATATTTTTTGTTTAAAGCACAAACTTTAATAAGTAAACAGTTTAAAAAAAATAACTCCTAAAAGTAATTATTGAATTATTTTTTATTTAACAATAGCAGTAATTGGTAAATAATTTTCTAATTTATAATGTGGATTGGAAATTGGAAATGTATGTTGAAGCACTCTGATTTGACTGTGATGACTGTTGATCAGGGTAATATTGCACTGTGGATGCTGAATGGGTTGTAAATGGTGCGTTGATGGTTGATCATAACATAAGGGACTAGCAACAGAAGCACTAAACGGAGTAGACGTACGGCTAATATTATGTACATTAACTTGTACAGAATTCCGGGTTAAGGTACCCATCTGCCCCTCAAACAAAATGTCATTTATGCCCTTTTTAGCAAACAGTTGCTGCTGAGGGTCCATTTTCTTCAATTCCACTGCCCAAGCCATAGCTATCTTCTCATAATTAGTTTGAAATAAAATGCAGATAACTAAAAAGACCTTTAGGAGAGGGGACAGGTCCCATTCGTCCCCCCCCCCAGTCGGTGCGTCACTAAAAGTATCGTTAATTTTATTTATTTATTGGTTTCTTTCACAAAAAACATTTTCATAAAACAGCACACTGGAACAATACCCACAATATACAATTAAACAACAAGCAGTCCAAAAAATAGAACAAAATATACAATAATCAACATAAATACACAAAATTAAAAAAAAATAAGATAATAATTTAAAAAGTTAAAACACTTTGCAAAAAAAAAGAGATCACATCTATCAAAAAATAGTATTGTGATGCACAAACTCTTCCACCGAGTAAAAGGATCCAGACAATAGAAATTGTCTAAGACTGTTTTTAAAAATCCTGTAGTTTGGTGAATTTTGAATGCTTTTAGGAAGCTTATTCATGAACGTTGCACCAGCTTGTAAGGAAATACTGTATAAATTTAACCTACGATACTCACAAGCTTTTCTGGTGTTATAGATGTGTACATCTATAGTTTGAACATGATCACACTTGAAATTAAGAAAAAGCAACACTTCAAGTATGTAAATACATGGAAGTGTAAGTACTCCATATTTCTTGAAATAGTTTTTACAACTTTGTCTTTTATGTACCCCGCAATAAGCCTTATGGCTCTTTTTTGCGAGATAAACACTCTTTTCATGTTTTTGAACTGATGAGTTTCCCCAAAGAAGAACTCCATAGTTCAAATAATGATACACTAGCCCATAATAGGCTGTTAAAAGTATCAATGTACCACAGTATGGTTTCAAACTTCTCAGTACAAATATACCTGAGCTAATTTTGGCACTAATACTGCTAATGTGGTTATTTCAGTTCAACTTGTCATCAATTAGAAGACCCAAAAATTTTATTGATTGCACTTCTTCAAGTATACTATCACCTAGCATGACACTTGGTGTCAGATGAGCTATGCTTTCTACTGAAATGTATGTACTTAGTTTTACATGGATTGATTGTTAAATAGTTTTCAGCAAAATACTCTCCAGTGGCATTGACTTTTATAAAAGCCTTCTGCTCCAATTGTGGAACAGAATCTGCTTGAAAACATAGTGTTGTATGTATGTGTTGTATGTTGATAGTAAATTAAATTACCGTACCCTATCCACATATTATACTGATGATGACAAATCACTAATATAGAGAAAATATAACAATGGGGCGAGAACTGATCCTTCCGGGACTCATTTTCTCAGATCAGTCTCTTTAGACAGCCTTCCGAATTAATTAAAATCATTAATAAAATATTATTCGAACAAATTTGGTTTTACAACGTGGAACAAATAATAAAAATAATATTAATACATGTTTGTTATAAAGTACTACTACTTAACTGATCACATTTCCCAAGTACGAACCCTAAGCCGAGAGATTTATCAAGTCTCAGGGCTTTTGGTGCTTCTCTGCTGTTGGAAATATGCTATCAGCTAGCTAGTTTGTTATATATTAGTATTGTAATATAAGTTTTTCCTTAATTTATTAACTGTATGAAAAACAGTTATATATTTCAACTCTTTTCATTGCATAAATCTAATAAAACTTCTGAAAAATGTAATGTAATAAAGTCTAGCAGTATCATTTAACAAATGTTTTTTTTATACCAGCTGTTTGGAATTTATAATTTGAAATAGTTTTAATATGAGTAAATATTGAAATAAGTTTTTCATTGTTTCTTATCAAGATACACAAAACAGAATAGTTATGGTTCATATTCTTGGATGCTGTTTTCATGTAAAAAGTTGTATTTAGTCACAGTTATAGTTATTTGAGGTATTATTCTACTTGAATATCAATATATTTGTTTTAATTTAATATAGATACAGACCCTAAGGAAGAAAGTGCAAATAAAATTGTTAAAGTTGCCAATCGGAAGAAGGAAACAAAAGCAAAATAAGGTAAACTTAGATTAAATGGTTAAGAAATTAAATTTACATAATATTTGTTAAACTTTAACGTTTCTGAATTTTTGACAGATATATCCATATCACTTTTATTTTCCTCATGACTAATGACGGATATATCTCTACGGTTTTTAGGTAGATTTCGAAGAAAGTACCGGTACCTATTGTTGTCATTAACATGGGATTTCTGATAAATTTCTATCAGCATTATTAGTGTTTTTTTATTATATCGATGTTTTTGTTTCTTGACATCTTTAAGACATCTTTGATGGCCTTACACAATTTGACAAGATTTTTGTTGACAAAGACACATGCTTATGACAATAAATTACAGTTTAAACATTTATTTACGACTACAGTGTGTCAAACGAACACACTTCATTCAAACTGTATTTCAGCATTACATCACCATTGTATCTCACTATGTAAAACTAACATTTGTCATCAGCTCTTTTGGTATGTTTGTTACTTAAACACAAAGACATCTTTGATGGCCTTACACAATTAAACACAAAGGCATCTTTGATAGCCTTACAATATTTGACAAGATTTTTGTTGACAAAGTCACTTGCTTATGACAATAAATTACAGTTTAAACACTTATTTACGACTAAAGTGTGTCAAACGAACACACTTCATTTAAACTGTATTTCAGTATTACATCACCATTGCATTTCACTATGTAAAACTACTATTCTGCCCTCCTAAGCCTAAAAGGCGTATCTAAGGATTGTGACATTTTTGGCAATAAACAATTTAGTAAATTGTCTTGGCGCACCTACTGCTTGGGTTTAATTTTAGGGTTTTAAGGTATTTTTAGGCTGAACATATTTTATATTTTTTTATTATAAGGTTTCAAAAAAAATAACTTACATATTTTAATGATTAATTGAGATACGCCCTTTTTGCTTAGCAAAGTCTGCTTGACACCATGTGGTAAAAAGACGCATGTTTCTGAAATAATGAGAAATGACTTTGCAACTGAATTTTAGTAATAAAAATTTAACTTAGGCACCACCCTAGGTAGCTATAAAGCTATGCCAAGTACAACAAATAATTATAAATAGGTGATAACAATAAAAAATGTAGATGGGTCCCAAAACAACATTTTTATTTCAAATCTAAATTTAAATTATAAAACATACAAATGAAATCAGTTTTTTAAGTAAAACATTTTCAGTAAATTTTTATGTTGTATTGTATTTATAACAAACAAAAACTATATTTAAAAACAAAATTTTGGAAAACTTAACCTTTAAAACTCTGAAAAGAAACATATCTTTAAAAAGCAAAACCGGTATCAATGACAGCTTAGTAGTTGTTCTTGGTTGAAGTTCTGTTTTACTGTTCTGGGAGCTTTTGCCAAAACTGCAGGCGATGTCGTTCAATAAGATTCCTAGGTTCTTAACATTTTTATTTCAAAACAAAATTTAAATTATAAAACATACAAATTAAAACGTTTTTTTTTTAGTAAAATTTTTATGTTGTATTAATTGTATTTATAACAAACAAAAACTCTATTCAAAAACAAGATTTTGGAAAACTTAAACTTTAAAACTCTAAAAAACAACATATCTTTAAAAAGCAAAACCGTTATCAAGGATAGCTTAGTAGTTGTTCTTTATTGAAGTTCTGCTTTAATGTTCTGGGAGCTTTTGCCAAAACTGCAGGCGATTTCGTTCAATAAGATTTCCTAGGTTCTTAAGAATGTTATTCTTTTTCTCAGCTGGAATTCCAATGAACTTTTCTTGCCTTTTTGGTCCCGGTAGAATGTTTGTCTTTGTCAGTTTGGATTTCAAGAAGTTGAGTTCTATGAATTCTTTGTCACTGAAGTCGTTTTTGTACTTCATGGTTTCCGTACCCCTTTTGAATACTACTTCCACCATGTTTTGCAAATAAGGCCTTGGTTCCGTTTTACTTAACTTATATTGTGAAGTATAGTCTTCCCACAGGAAAAAATGTTTCAAATCCATTTGAAAGGCCTCAGTTTTGGGGGATGCATTTTTTACAGCTGAAATAAAATCTTCAAAATCATAAAGCTTGTTACCCATTCTTATCATTGACAATTCTACTCTGTGATGGAAGGAGTCGGCTGCCATAAAAGTGTGTCCGGGTTCAAAATATTTTATTACAATTTCTGTTGCAGCAATTTCTTCTGATTGAATAATGTACAAAAAAAAGAAGAAAACAAGGACCAGTTTTTGTTTTGCGCCGAGCAATTATCAAGCCAGATAGTAATCACTTTCTTGTCTCGTTTTGACAAGAGAAACTGATAAAAAGTACTTATTAGTTCATCTTTGCTCCTCCCGAACAAGCCTTCATGCCACAAAGCAGCAACGACTTTGGAATCTTTCTGTTTTTTCCCTACAGGGACGAAACTTTCATTATAAACAACGATTCGATGCGTAAAAATTGCACTTTTAAACATATCCATGCGAGGTAACATGATAAACTTTTCCATATATGCACAATATATTGGAGCATCTCGGTCTTCTTCCTTTTCCTTGTCAGCTAAGTACTGAGTACGAGATTTGTCAGCTTTGTCTTTGTGAGCTCTCCACTTTTTACACACTTCACAAAGTGCATCTTGGTTATCTTCGGAATGAGTGTTGCTATGCATTTTGAATTCTTCACATTCTTCGCACTCTTCATGCCCCAGCTTGACAATTGATATGTTCATTCTTTTTGCAACTGTACGATATTTTTCGTAAGAACACAAGCTGCCATATTTTGATACAAAGTCTTTATGCATTTGAATAAAAGACAGATCACTTGAGAGATATAAACGATTCGGAGCATGTTCTCTGCGATAATGTGATATTGTCGGTTGAAATGAGTTGATGTGGTTTTGAATAGGTTCTTCATTTATCTTGTTGTGCGGCTCCTTTGAACCTCTTCTATCTTTATTTGCTATTACTGAGTTCTTACAACTGCTCAGAGCGGTTCGCAAGACTTTGTCATTGCTCTTATCATATCCAAGAGTAGTGAGAAAAAAGATTTTACAAACTATTTGAGATGTTCCCTTTTCATCTTTCAAAGAGTATTGAAATGTTTGATTTCTTCTAAACTCAGTAGTATTGCCTCGGACTGTCCTCTGTTTAACTGGACCACTAGAGACTGAATGCATCATAAAAGTTTTCCTTTCTATTGGATCTGCAATCTTCCAGAACTCTTTGTTTATGAAGTGTCTCCTGTCTTGGGATATCTTATTTTTACACTTATGTGCACATGAATCCTCACAACCTGCGGCAACATGATGTTTTTGTACAATTAATTCAAATTTTTGTTTTTTCCTTTCATCTACAGGAATGTCGTACTTCTTCCTCTTCCTAACTGTTCCTTTTTTCGTATAATCAACTTCATTTTTTGCGTTATTAGTATTTTCTGTTTCATTTTCTGTTTCGACCTCAGCTAGAGAATTATCATTAGGAGCCAAAACTTCTGGAAAATCTAACCTAACTGGTTGCAACTGAATAAAAGTTGGTTCTATATCGGGATGTGTAGCTTCATTTCCATTCAAACTACTCTCTTCAAGTCTCACTTCATTGGGTACTTCGGCTTCTGTAAGATTTGTGATTAAACTGTTACTGATACTCTTACCTTGAATTTCTTCAGAATCTGACAAACTCTCACTGCCTGAATGTGGTATATAATCAGGATCGTCATCAAATAGGTTTCTTTTATTTTAACCCTGATTCCTCTTGCCCCGTTCGACAAAAGACTCATTTGTAATTTTGTTTAAAGCTGCCATTACCATTTTTTTACCACGGGACTCTCGCTCTTCCATGTCAAACTAAAAAATAATAATTTAAATCTAATTAATGCAAGTTATACACCTAGAAAAATTAAAGTCTTGTAATAATGATTACATAACACAACAATAAAGAAATTTTGTTTGATGTTTTGGTTAATGTTTTGGGTTTTTATTCCTGGAATGTCACATAATGGTTATGCAAAAAAAATCAGAACAGTTCAAATTACAGAACGCCCATCCTGCCCCATAGACCCATATTTAAAACAGTAAGGGTTTTTTGGCCTCTTGTTGGTAAATAGGGTTAGTTAATTTTTGAGGGGGCATTTGTTAATATTGGTGGTAGAAGTACATTTTAGGCCAACAAAATAAATTGTGGGAAATAGGCCTACCCCACTTCCCATGGGTTTAGCAGTTTATGTTAAGAATTCAACTCCGTAGGCTTACATTATTGTAAACGAAACAGAATTGCCGTTTTGTGGGCCTAAATCGTTTTGTAAAATATCAGCTACACAATAATGATAACCATAATTTTTAAAAGTAAGGTTAGGCCTATGTTGAACTAAAGGCAACAGTTATACGTGATTAAAAATTTTAACCACAATGTGATTTTTATATTCCTTCCCCAAAATTAGATAATATGAACAAAAATTGCGGGAAATACCCCACTTCCCAGAGCTATGGGCTTACCAGTTGATGTTAAGAATTCAACTCTGTAGGTCTACTTTATTGTAAACAAAACAGAATTGCCGTTTTGTGGGCCTAAATCATTTAGTAAAATATGAGCTACACAACAATGATAACCATAATTTTTTAGACATAATGTGGGGTAAGACATAATTTTTAAAAGTAAGGTTAGGCCTATGTTTAATGAAAGGCAACACAGTTACATGTGATAAAAACTTTTACCACACTTCGATATTAATAATTCACTACGATTTAAGTAACAAATTTGTACTTACCTTTATTATGATAAAACTGCATACACTGGTTCTAATTTGTTAAAACCAAGAGTAACAAACTATGCCTTTAATGAAGATACAGAAAGTAACAAAGAAACAAAACATCACTAAATCATCTGTTTACTGGCAAGATACAAAAAGGCGGGAACAGCAGCTGTTATGCCGACTTTTCCTAAACATATAAGTCATATCTCACAGTTACTGCTGTTTTGCTTAGGAAAACACTATCCACGAACCTTCTGATTGTAAGCCTAGCAGGCGTAATTCTGAGATCCGACTTTTTTGTTTAGGAAATTGAGATACTGCTAAATTGCTTAGGATTTTAAATATATTTTGAGATACGCCTTATTTCACTATGTTTTATTTACTACTTTAAATTAAGATACGGCATAAATGCTTAGGAACAAGATAGAATACCTCCCAAACTTTCCTAAGGTAAAATAATGTAAAAAAAAAAAAAAAAATGAGATACGCCTTTTAGGCTTAGGAGGGCAGTATTTGTCATCAGCTCTTTTGGTATGTTTGATACTTAAACACAAAGACATCTTTGATGGCCTTACACAATTTGACAAGATTTTTGTTGACAAAGTCACTTGCTTATGACAATAAATTACAGTTTAAACACTTATTTATGACTAAAGTGTGTCAAACGAACACAATTCATTCAAACTGTATTTCAGCATTACATCACCATTGCATCTCACTATGTAAAACTACTATTTATCATCACCTCTTTTGGTATGTTTGATACTTAAACACAAAGACATCTTTGATGGCCTTACACAATTTGACAAGATTTTTGTTGACAAAGTCAACTGCTTGTGACAATAAATTACAGTTTAAACACTTATTTACGACTAAAGTGTGTCAAACGAACACACTTCATAAAACTGTATTTCAGCATTACATCACCATTGTATCTCACTATGTGAAACTAATATTTGTCATCAGCTCTTTTGGTATGTTTGTTACTTAAACACAAAGACATCTTTGATGGCCTTACACAATTAAACACAAGGCATCTTTGATGGCCTTAC
Source organism: Philaenus spumarius (assembly GCA_018207615.1). Classification (NCBI taxonomy): domain Eukaryota; kingdom Metazoa; phylum Arthropoda; class Insecta; order Hemiptera; family Aphrophoridae; genus Philaenus; species Philaenus spumarius. Next base: position 5,029 of record JAGFPH010009594.1, on the reverse strand, counting down.
ACAATTTGACAAGATTTTTGTTGACAAAGTCACTTGCTTATGACAATAAATTACAGTTTAAACACTTATTTATGACTAAAGTGTGTCAAACTAACACAATTCATTCAATCTGTATTTCAGCATTACATCACCATTGCATCTCACTATGTAAAACTACTATTTGTCATCAGCTCTTTTGGTATGTTTGATACTTAAACACAAAGACATCTTTGATGGCCTTACACAATTTGACAAGATTTTTGTTGATAAAGTCACTTGCTTGTGACAATAAATTACTGTTTAAACACTTATTTACGACTAAAGTGTGTCAAACGAACATACTTCATTCAAACTGTATTTCAGCATTACATCACCATTGTATCTCACTATGTAAAACTACTATTTGTCATCAGCTCTTTTGGTATGTTTGTTACTTAAACACAATGACATCTTTGATGGCCTTACACAATTTGACAAGATTTTTGTTGACAAAGTTACTTGCTTATGACAATAAATTACAGTTTTAAACACTTATTTACGACTAAAGTGTGTCAAACGAACACACTTCATTTAAACTGTATTTCAGTATTACATCACCATTGCATCTCACTATGTAAAACTACTATTTGTCATCAGCTCTTTTGGTATGTTTGATACTTAAAAACAAAGACATCTTTGACGGCCTTGCACAATTTGACAAGATTTTTGTTGACAAAGTCGCATGCTTTTGACAATTACAGTTTAAAACTTATTTACGATGAAAGTGTGTCAAACGAACACACGCTGATGTGCTTTTGAGTGTATTACTTTGCTGTGGCTGAACTTTCCTCTCTCTACTTTTAGGCGGTTGTAATCGACGATGCGTGCGTCTAGATCTTACCTTTGGTAAGATGTTGCCTGCTGTCAGATGTTAATTACCATACTAACTTCAATTTATTCAGTTACTATCAAAATATTATAAGTTGTCTCTATTACACTTTCTTAATGTTTTCGAAAATAACTATCTTATTTATTGTTATTACATCAAGACTTACTTTGTTTCTTATTATCCTTTTCGAATGCTCTTAATTTATTTTCCAACGTTACATTTATTTAGGAAAACATAGGTTATAGGATGTACAGGATAACAAACGTCAAATTTTGAATATAAGGGACAATTACAACGGTCCAAGGAGAGAATCAAATATCTACTGAGTTGCATTTGATTCCTTTCTAACTGAACAAATTATCCATCGACGAATAAAAATTAACAGATATTACAAAACTCAGTGGAGTTCTCCAGATTTTAGTTTAACAAATTTGATTAAACGTTTAACACAAATCGAGAAAATAATGACTATTCAGACCCGGAGGAAGAAGACATCAGTGGTTGTAAAGATTAATGTTCTTTTTCCACTTTGTATTTTATATTTTTATGGTGTAACTATTTTGTATAATCATAAATGTTTATTATTTTCTTATTTGATTGTTACCTTATCAAGACTTTTTTCAATATAAGGTAGTTTTATCAAGGTATTTTTTCATTTTAGTGTTTCTTCAAAAACAACAATTGCCAAACCAAAACTTAATTCTTTT
>JAGFPH010009593.1:24634-45955 GCA_018207615.1 Philaenus spumarius | reverse complement strand
TAATTATTCATATTAAACTTAAAGTAGTAATTTTACAATATTTGGTTACTATTCCTTTATTATATTTTGTATTTTGTAACAATATTTAAAAAAACGGAAGTGTTCTACCCTCGGCTTTCTTTTTGATAATTCATTTAGGTAAATTACGTTCAAATTTGATGTTTATTTTAATTTTCTAACTTAATTTTCTGGTGATATCACATACGGTCACATACACGGATATAATTCAAATTTAGTTTTAATTTGTGGAGGTCTAAAACGTTCTTTATATTTACTACATAGTAAAACATTGGGACTGCCGTTAGAAGTGAAAACTTTTTAGCTTCATATAGTTAACTATATTTTCAGGTTATTAAGAAGTATTTTTACTTTCTCACTATACTATAGTAAGGAGAAAGTATAATGATCACAAAAAAATAGACGTTAAGATTTTTGTGGAAATATCCGTTTTGGGACCCTCTGAGTCCAAAAAAGTAGTTTTTACAAAATGTCTGTATGTATGTCTGTATGTATACAAAGATAGCGAGAAAACTATTCGATCGATTTCGAACAAATTTGCACCAGACATGTCAATTAGGCCTGTATAGATGCACGAAAAAAGGTTTTGAAAAACAACCCCCTTTTTGGCCAAAAAACCCCCAAAAAAATTTGTTATTATTTTTTTATAAAAATAACGGCTCTAAATATTTTGATAAAATTTTGCTTATTTGTAGACCTTAAAGTACCCTTACCATATGCAAAAACAGAATCTTTCTAAAAGTTATCGTTAGCTAATAATAACTGATTTTTGGGTTTTTTTTGCCGAATAGGGTGTTGTTTTTCAAAATCTTTCAAAATCTTTTTTTGTGCATCTATACAGGCCTAATTGACGTGTTTCATGCAAATTTGTTCGAAATCGATCAAATAGTTTTCTCTCTAGCTAATAATAGGCCCCTAATAATATTTATTAGTTAATCTCCACTTTAATATCACCTCTCCTACCCCTCCTACAATTATGAAGTCACAGTGAATCTGTTTAATAATTTTAATATGTTTGTGAGAAAATGTGTGCCAGTTCCTGGTATCGTTTATTATAAATCAATTTATTAATGTTGTAATGGAGCCTTAAATATTTGCGGAGATGCGACGGAGCCTTTATAATTGAGGAGATGCAATGGAGCCTTAAATAACTGCGGAGATGCGTCAGAGCCTTAAATAATTGCGGATATGCATCGGAACCTTAATAAATTACCTTAACCATAGGTAAATAAATTGACGTTGTTTACAATTTATAAACAGAAAATCTAAATTTCCGTATTTGGGGCGTAGCCCCTATTCTAGAATAGACCCGAACCATACCATGTAGACTACCTGTACACTCATACGGCATCAAATGTAAATAGAGTGACAAGTTTCACAGTTTATATGCAGTAAATAACAATTTCTGTATTTGGGGCGTAGCCCCATGGCTCTTTACATGGCAAACTATACCAAGATGTCGGCTACTATACCCAGGATCCACCATAGGTAAATAAATTGACGTTGTTTACAATTTATAAACAGAAAATCTAAATTTCCGTATTTGGGGCATAGCCCCTATTCTATAATAGACCCGAACCATACCATGTAGACTACCTGTACACTCAGACGGCATCAAATGTAAATAGAGTGACAAGTTTCAAAGTTTATATGCAGTAAATAACAATTTCTGTATTTGGGGCGTAGCCTAATGGCTCTTTAGATGGCAAACCATACCACGATGTTGGCTACTATACACAGGATCCACCATAGGTAAATAAATTGACGTTAATTACAATTTATAAACAAAAAATCTAAATTTCTATATTTGGGCGTAGCCCCTATTGCAAAATAGATGAGAACAATACCAATTAAACTAGCGATAAACTCGGACGTCATGTAAATAGGCCGACAAGTTTTAAACTTTATAAGCAGATAATACAAATTTTTGATTTGGGGACGTAGCCCAATTGCGATATAGATCCGAACCATACTATAAAGTCGGCCGCTATACTTTATTGTTAATTAGTGTAAACAAAGTTATAAAATGGTTATATAAACACCAATACCCGTATTTTGGGCGCAGCTCCTTTGCATAATAGATCCGTACCAAACCATGAATTCAATCGCTCTACTCTCTCGTCATCAAATATAATACTGTACTTAAATTAAGAAACAATAACACAAAACAAACCAAGGCGTTTGCCGTCAGGCAATTTCCCCTCAAGCCACGTCAGCCAATAGCAGAGCTGTTACCCCCACAGTACTTCAAAGAGATAGTAGACCATCAAGTTCTGTTAGTTTATAAATTATTATAGGCGGATCATCAAGATAGGCTCTTTTCACGAGGACCATCAAGTTCCAAAATTTCGACTATAATGTATTTTTTATGGAATATAAGTGTACGAATCCTTATAAATGAACCAAATGACATATTATAGTCAATAGCATCTTTATATAAACCTGTTTAAATGAAGAGTCCCATGGACCATCTTTATAGTGTACAGTTTACAAGACCATCACCTTCCGCTCAATCATGAATATATATATATATATATATATATGTATGGAAAGAAATTGGGTATTGACGCCACCCGGACTATAACCCGTACATAGGAAAATAAAAGTAAATCGAACAATTGACTACTATTAATTTTGGTCTCTCGAATACAATCTTACGCATCACATATCGATAGTAAGGCGCGGTCTACAGATGTTCCCAAGTTAAGGTGAATCAGGTTATTTAAAAAAAACCGTTATTAATAAATTTATGTTCTCAAATTTCTATTTGTCTTTTTCCTTTAAAATTATCTCACTCTGTATTACTGTATCTGATTTTGTTGTAAAAAAGTCCCCGCCTCGCTAAGTTCCCTCTTTCTCGTACTCATTACTTGCAGGTGTCTGTGGCTTCTCCCGAAAAGATACAAGTTAATGAGTATGATCCACACACGAACCCTTTAAAAACAACCTGAGATAACTAGTTTTCTGGCCGAAACAACGCATATCATAAGTTTGATCCAAATTATATCAAGTTTCCCTTTTAGGCCTACATACATAATCAGCTGTGAGTCGGTAAGTGCTAATAACACTCACCAGTTTTAACACGAACGATACAAATCCGGGTTCGAGGAACATTCATACTCCTGTCAGTCCACTTTCGTGAAAAATTTCAGATGTCTTCTTGGTGTCGCAGATTTGGCTGCGCATCACTCACACACGCACTCACGCAAACCACATTAAGTTGCAATTATAACAGAATTTCGTTTACCAAGTTTGTTGTTTTAATTTATCTTTAACGTTTTAGCCCATGTGAAAGATAGGAGCCCAGATGCCAAATTGTAACTATTCTAAACATGGTTCAACTTCATTTCGAAAAAGTACGATGCAACAAATTCCAAGTTACTAAGACAGCAATTTTTAATACAATGATACAAGTTTAATCAATATCGGAAAAGCTGTTTTTTATTCAAACAAATATCACCATAAAACATTTTCCTTAACGATAAAGTACTTCAGTAAAAGTAACGATATTTTGTATAAAGTTTCAGAGCTGTTAGGACACCCTATCCTATGTTTTATGTGCATATGCTATACTTATAAAAATATACTAGGAGTCCTGCCGTAAATACTTGTCTTTCATTATACACATATTTTGTGCTATGTGTGTGCACAGCTTTTATACTATACTAACCCATATAAAGTATCATAGGAATATTCTAAGGAACCTGCTATTATTTCAAAATTACGAAGTTTAAGTATATTATAATGCAAATTTCTTTATGGTTGGTGGAGGGTAAGGAGGGGTTATTGACAGTCCGCCATGTCTTTGGAGTATGCATAGTTTTGTTTATATGGCACTCGTTTTCATTTTTTATTTCTCGCTGTAACTTATTTCTAAACTTTTGTAATGGTGATGTTGTGTGGGTACTGCCGTGGCGTTGTTTTTCTAGAGCTGATATTATTTTACTTTTTGTACATTTTAAAATTGTGTTCTCTTCTTCTTTTCCCCGTAATAATTATGATTTAAAGTAATACTGTGCACTACAGGCCTTGTTCCAATATGGACACTAATCCATAGATTTATATTTATTTTGTTTAATTTTTTATGTAAAATTTTTATGGAATAAATAAATAATAATAAAAAAACAACTTATGTGCAAAATAAAACAAAAATTCAAATAAAAATCAGAGGCATATAGCCAGACGATTCTTTTTAATAAATGTGTAGTTTAATCATAACCTCAACGCTAAGATTGTAAATGTGTAAATCACATTTAGCCCAATATATAGAGGATAAAAAAAGGGGTTCAGCTTACATTAATTGCGGTAAAAGATTTTTTTTCTAGGATCGTTTGGTATGGTGTGGGTATGCCAAATCTAATTTTGCGACCTCGAAAGTGGGGGGGGGACAACTTTTGGGGGGCAAAAAACCTCAAAATTTTCGGTCTTTTTCCAGTTTTTCGCTTATAACTAAAAAACGGTCCATATTATGTAAAAAATAAATCTATAGTAAATTAAAGAGGACAAAATTTCGCGTTGATTTAAAAAACAAAGTTCAAAATTGGTCCAGTAGTTCAATTTTTATGGGGATTAAAAAAACAGCAAAATTTTCCAACTTTGCCAAAAACTGTGTTTTCCATTCACACTTTTTGTACTCAAGGATTGATGCTCTTCAACTTTTAGGGAGAGGGAGGTATTGATACAATTTTAAGTCGACTCCTACATCTTAGACATTTTTGTAAAAAATAAAATTTACGAAATCGATTTGGAAGCAATATGTTAGGACAAGGCACTTTTAAATAAAAAATTTTGTCTCTTGAATTTTTTTCTAAAAACTCTTCCTTTTTGAGATATTAACAACTTTATGTCGATTTATTTTAACACGTTTAGGGTCGCCATTTTGTTTTGGGTGGTCCGATTTATATTTTCTTTATGCCATTTTCCTAGTCTTAAATAGACCTTTAAAAAGTGGTATCACATGATCATACTTCCTATTTAAACATTTTGAGTTGCCCCCAAAATCCCCCATTTTTAGGGGACACTCAAAATTTCCGATTGCTTCAAAAGATACTTTGGGCTATGTTAGTATCGTTCCCCAAGGGATATTTGTTTGTTTTAACAAACACAAAAGTTAAAGGGGGAGCGTGGGACTTTTACGTCACCTGGTATTTAGTGAACAAGAAACCAGCACTATAGGTAAAAGTCATGAATAATTATTTAAATTTAAAAAATTTCACAAAATTCTTTAAAAATAATTTCCAGATGCATTCAGATGACATACCGAAGCCTCAGAATTGATTTCCGGACTCATAGACATCGAAAAAGAGCGAAACCCCGATTGTGTGAATTTAAGGTTTTCCCCAATTTTGCTTTATGAGTTGACAAAATTTCCAAATCAGCTCAATTTAGAAAAATCGGTGTTTTTTAAACTCAGGGATTGATGCTCTACAACTTTTAAGGAGGGGGGTAGTGATAAAATTTGATGTTGAAAAGTTACAGCACATTGAAAATGGGTAAAACACAGTTTTTGGCAAAGTTGGAAAAATTTGCTGTTTTTTGGATCCCCATACAAATCGAACTACTGGACCAATTTTGAACTTTGATTTTTTAATCAACGCTAAATTTTGTCCTCTTTAATTTACTATAGATTTATTTTTTACATAATATGGACCGTTTTTTAGTTATAAGCGAAAAACTGGAAAAAGTCTGAAAATTTTTAGGTTTTTTGCCCCCCAAAAGTTGTCCCTCCCACTTTCGAGGTCGCAAAATTAGATTTGGCATACCCACACCATACCAAACGATCCTAGAAAAAAATCTTTTACCGCAATTAATGTAAGCTAAAACCCCCCTATATACTGGGCTAATTATTAAGTTCCAATATAACATCAGTTAAAATGGAAGTTAATAATAAGTTGTACATGTATTTGAAATTCAAATCATTTTAACGTATGAAATTAACTGTTAATAGACAAGCCTCTGAAAAATAGCCTAAGTGGAAGTTTAGAGCTGTCAGAGTAAACGGCTGACTAGTTCCAAACATTTTTATCTGAGCTACTCATTTTAGTAGTAGTCCCACAACTAGAACTACAAATTTTTTGAAAGTTTGAAATCAGTGGTTAATCGAAATACAACTGAAAAAACTCCCTACGTGGATGTTTACCAGTGTACAGTAAGTAGCTGATTATTGGTAACATTTAGAAATACTTGTCATTTTGTCCTATGTATTTTATTTATCATCAATGTCATGTTAAGATTTATAACCTTGTTATGTAGTTTAAATTTAAAAAGTTTCACTGTTATGTAAAAGGGCCTATTACAGGTCTGTATCAATGTGCTATTATTAATGTTTACAAATTTTATCGTTATTGCTAACTAATTTCAGTAGTATGTGTAAATGTAAAATTTTTCCACCTGTGTGCCATTATAGATATTTCAATTTATATATTTAATTTGTAATCATTATGTAAATGCTCTTTCCAATTTCTAGGCAATTATGACCGTTCAGGGTTTTCGTATATAAAATCACACAAAAAAGTTATTGTCCCTTTACAAATATTTTAAATATTTGACTTTAAAACTATTTATAAGTCTAAATTGGAAAAAAAAGTATTTGTAAATTTCAGTATTTTCCAACCATTTTGAAGACCCGTCTTTTAGTTTTATAATATACTAGCTGGCCCGACCCGGCTTTGCTCGGATAGACGAATCAAAGTTAAATGTATATTAACAAAAAATATATTATATCAATAAATATATTTCACTATGTATTTCTTATGGGGATTTTTAGTAACTTTGATCCTCCCCCAAACTTCCCCTAAAATTTAGATTTTTTAAAAATCACTTTCTTAGCGAGCACCTAGGGCCCTAGAGGAAGCTACATAATAAATTTCATTCTAATCCGTTCGGTGTTTCTTTTCATTAACTTCGACCCCCCCAATCCCCCTAAAATTTAAATTTTTTAAAACCCTTTCTTAGCGAGTACCTAGGGCCCTAGAGGAAGCTACATACCAAATTTCATTCCAATCCATTCGATGTTTTTTTTGTAGTAACTTTGACCCCCCAAACCTCCCCTAAAATTTCGAATTTGTAGGAAAAACTTTCTTAGCGAACACCTATGGCCCTGAGGGGAGCTACATACAAAATTTAATTCCAATCCGTTCGATGTTTTAGAGACATCGTGATTTTGTAACTTTGACCCCCCAAAACCGCCCTAAAATTTCGAATTTGTTAAAACCCTTTTTTAGTGAACACTTATTGCCCTAGAGGAAGCCACATACCAAATCTCATTCCAATCCATTCGGTAGTTTTGAGAAATCGTGAAATCGGTAACTTTGAACCCCCAAAACCCCCCCCTAAAATTTTGAATTTTCGGAAACTCTTTCTTAGTGAGCGTCTAGAGCCTATAAAGAGTATTACTTCCAAATTTCATGTTTGTAGGACTCGTGGTTTTGGAGAAACTGTGATGAGTCAATGGTATTTGGCTTTTATAAGTATAGATAATTTGAAGGAATATTTTCAAGTTAACTTAAGCCCACTAGTTTCAATTATATAATCGGATATTTAGGATTGTGGTTATACCTTGCTAAATAGATACATGAAGTGGGCGGAGGATTACAAACAAAAGCAGATATTAAATACATACATAGTTTAATTAATATGAGAGCTTGGTTATTATATAATTTAATTACACAGAGCCGTATAATTATTGAGCTGCCGACTAATATAATTATACATAAATACTCCATTTAGTTGTTATACACTAGTAGTTACATAGAGGTAAATAAAGGATTCGTGAGAATGGGAAAATAGAGACTACAACAATAATAGCTGTTGTATATACAGCAGGTTGGGAAAGTATGGGATCGGAACGGTATCTGTGGTAGGATGATTAAAAAAACTACTTACACAAAAAAGTTTGACATTCACATTATTAGTGTTAATAAAATCCATTAATGTATGTATAGCCATAACCGATTGCTATTAATATATAATATATTAAATCTAATACTTGCCTTAGCAATCCTTAAGACTGTAAATAGTTTACAGCTGTTTCGCCTATTTCTCAGGCATCATCCGAACTTAAAACAATGTGTTTTTATAAATTACGTTAATAAGTAGAATGTGAAAAGTGTTTTAATTTCTGAGGCGAAAAAACTGTAAACTATTGACAGTTTTAAGAATTGCTAAGGCAAGTAGTCGATTTAATATATTAAATATGTTAATGAAAGTTTGAGGTTCTCGGTTCGAATTCGGTTGCAATTATGTCATGCACAACAACATACAAATGATGTAATGTTCAATTTGACAATGTTCTGGATAATCGTGTTCCTTCTGTTGTTAGTTTCCACAAAATGCCGTTTTATTAGTTTTAGTGATGAATTAATTATTATTAGACGATAATTAAAATAAACGATTTTCACGTAAATTTTCTGTTATTTTATGCTTTTTAAATTTGTTTACGATCGTTATTACCTATTTGTTTAGAGTCAGTTAAGGGATTAGTTTATTTTGTTTTGTGCAAACAGCGAAAATGACTGAACTTATCCTGCATTCTGTTAGTTGTATTTCTCTAGTGTTTTCTATAATATTTGTCTGCCGCGGAAATGTTTTGTTTTTATACATTATGTATGAACTTTCAGAATTTGAAAAAATCCCCACTTTATACAGTCATGCAAAATTACTGAAAATTTAATTGAGTTATACGAAATTCTCTTAAAGGAGTTTTTGTTCAGATCTAGTTTCAATAAAAACACATACCGTATATACAATGTGAACTTATAAATAAAATTATGTGAAAAATGTCCACTCTCTGCTTATGTACTATATCATTTCAATCTATAGTATTTGTCCATTCAGCTGTCGGGGAAAATACTAACAAATAGTTTAAAAGAAAGTTCATCAATATAAGTAGTTAAAAATAACTTTTTTCCCAATAAAGTATTTGGCCAGTTAATAAGCTGTTTATTATGATACCTCTAATTTCTTAGTGGCTTATACATTAAGGGGATTTGCTACTGAAAATTTTGAAAGTTTGTGTTAATGGTAAAAATGTTTTGAAAATTGTTTTCCTGGTGTAGTATATGCTGAAAAAATACAAAAATATGAAACATAAAATGTTTGACTTTTATCATAGGAAAAAAAATTAAAACAAGGATTTCTATGATTTTACCAAGGCATTTTTGAAGCGATATAACTCAAAAAGTACTTAATGGATTTCGCTAGTTCTTAATTTTTTTAAGGGTAATATAGTCTACTACAAATTTAGGTAGAATTATGTCGATACACCTCAAACATTTTTGTATCTAACTTAACATTAAATTTTGTTTTATAAATAATTTTTTAATTTATGAAGTACGAAAGTTACAAACATAAATCTACCTAATTATTTAGTTAAAGATGTATAGGAGTAAGTGGTAAAAATTTGAATGATTTCAAGTGGTTCTTGAAAAAGTATCCAATTTAGTTTCGAAAAGCATGAAATTCCCAAATTTCGGGAAATGGCGATTGAATGAAAAAGTGCACTTCAATGTGGTATACAGTGAAAAATGCCTAGGTAAATAAAGCTATTTATGTGTTTATACCTTATATTATGTCTGGTTAATTGTTTTTTACATGTGTTTTACATAAAGTTAGCTTATTATAAAAACATAATTGTTATACAACCCGGCAGCAATTTTGGCTGATTTTTCTCCTTCGCATGGTTGTGAATTTTGTTTGTCTGGTAGATATATTTAAAAAATACGTCTATTGCATTTTGCATGGGTATTAGGACATGTAGAACAAAAATATGAAAAAAGTTTTTTTTAAATTTGATGGTTTTTGACAATTTTTAGTAAAAAATCCCCTTAACAGATGATTTCATACTTTGAAACAATCCTAGTTTTAAGGTTATGATTAACTTTATACAATAAAAAGAAATTATTACATATGTATGTAGAGGTAATAATGAGGTTGAAGTGCGGACCTCGTAATGGTTAGTATTATATACACAGCTGATTGGGTGTATCAATTATCAAAATACTATCACAGCCTTTGTAGCCCCAACTGTTTCAACTGTAGCTTGTAAGGAACGCCCAACTGTATTCAACAATGGCAATTATTTGATTTTGTCAAAACGTAATTCCTTCCCCGTTCAAAACCTACAATGCAAAACCTACAATTTGAGGTACTTTTGCCAATTACAAATTGCCGAAATGACTCTGTACATATTAGAAATAATGTGGAAGTTTTTAGTGTTTTTGTGCCTTAGCAGAATGAAGTGAGAAGGTGCGAGACCCAATTTTATAACATCACTTTTGAACAAATACTCAATGAGTGTGTTACGCCCCACGTGTCTATTTTAGAGGTAATATACAATTTGGGTTATACATTTTCTGTATCTTGAAAATAAGTTATAATATGATGGTGTAAGTGTGTACTTATAATAGTTCAAACCTTAAGTCATGTCGGATTAATACGTATATATAAATTATTTAATTGTAAATTTAATACATAAGTGTTTTAGTCACAATTTGACATAAAAAAATAAAATGTATAAGAAAGTTTTTTTAATGTTTTTCTGTTGTATTACAGTAAGACGGTTTTGTAATATTTTAATTAAATGTTTAAATGTTTAAAACTTTCATTTTAATTCTTGTCGATATATTTTTATTTTACCTTTACTTTACTCTCCAATCCACGAGTTCTCTCTGCTGGCACAATTATGAACAAGATAATTTAGCCTATATAGGTAATATAATCAATAAAATTTATTATTACACGTGAAATAAAATCCTGAACATGGTTTCAGTTTCATAATTTAAAAAGTCTTTTGGGCAATACATTTGGGAAGTGTAACCATTAAAAACATTTTCTTTAAATTATAGTTTTACATTAAATGAATTAAGTATTGATTTTTGACATTTTTGCTGGTTAAAACCATTTAAATACAGCCAATAGTTATGTTATAAATAGATTTATAAACACTAGCTGACCCGTGCGAATATTTCGCAAGTTCAGAGTAGGCCTACATTTACCTGATTTAACACGTTGATTTAATTCAGTTAATTAAGTTTATTTATTTACATTGGTTTATAAATAACAGTTTCCCTATACAATCTTACAGTTTAAACAATCTAACTAACAGCTGTCATGCTAGTTAAACAGATGGTTAATAGATGGCGCCTTTCATTAGGAACATACAAAGTATAATATAAACGTTTTTTAATCAATTTTTGTTATTAATACATGAATTTTAAGCTGTTTGTATATTTTTCCAGTGTAGCGGTTAAGGAAAGCTTTAAAATGATGCCTCATTCATGTAATTTGATGATGTATTAAGGAAGTTATGGCGTACCGACAAAAAAATGGCCTTGAGAAATAATATATGCGATTATACTATTATGGTAAGAATTTTGAACTAAGTCGATCATTCAGATTTAGGTTAAAACAGTTGTGGTATAACAATAAGAGCCATTTGTTGTTAAGTATATGTGCTGATGTATTTAAATTCGTTGAATACCCTTGCTTTACTACGGAATAATTTTGAGTTTTTTGCTCAATATCTTAATTAAAATATTTTTGAAGTGTTGGTATTCATTAAACACTATGGATTTGAGATACATACATAATTTTGTATTGATATTATTAACCTAATCTAAAAAGCTGTTCTTGAAGAATAATTATTAACTGATTCTAACTTTGCTAAGTTGGTTGCTGTGGTAATCAATGTAAATGCACCCAAGATACGTGTGTTGGTTCACTATGGGCTTAACCTACAATTGTGTATAGCTATTGATACGAATCAGCTGTTTGCCTATGATGTGTAACGAAAGATTACTTTTATTTTTGTTGCCTAACCTTATAGCCCAGTCGGTATAGGTTACAACTACCAGTAATTTGCAATACGGCTGAATATTTTTTATAAGTACATTAAAGTATGTAGATTAACATAAAAAAAAGTTTACTAGTCTATCGATTTCCCAAAGTCGAAAAAAAAATCGATTATCATTTTTTTTTTGATTATCCTTAATATTTCGAGCTGGGATGAAGATAGAGGAAAATAAAAAATACCACCGTGTAGGGGAGGTATTTTTCAACAAAAAACAAAACAGGTCGTATGTATTTATTTCGTCCGAGCAATGGTTTGTCTGGGAAAAAATTCGATAATGCGGTATGTATTTTGCAGCAGGGGAAATCACTAAAAGGGGACATCTTATTCATATATGAAGCGTTGGCTCATTCTAAATTGGCCAAATTTTAATATATCGAATTGAAACTTGACATAGGAGTTAAAATATATATTTTAAACATTTATGCTGAGTTTCAGCTTGTTATCTTGAAAATGACCCGATCTAGGAGTCGATTTCGATTATCGATTTTACTAGTACCGGACTCACGAACTAATTTCAATCTATTCCAGTTTCGTCAATTTTGGGAATATCAACATCAAATTTGTTTTACAAGTTGAGTACACCAGTATAAATATTCTTAGTAAGTATGAACGATTTTTTTAATGTTATTTTTAAAAACGAGGCGCTTGAAAATGGTCTTCTGTTTTACCTATCTCGTTTTTAACTATAACACTTTTGGATTCAACGACTCCATTTTCGACATTTTTGAACATATCGATTTAAAAATTGGTACAGAAGTTAAAAACACAATTGTTTTTTGCTACACTTATTTTAAAAACTATATTTACAAAATTGACTAATCTGCAGCCGATTAACTCAAGCGTTTTGATGAAAAATCTAAAAAGGTCTAAAATTATACTTTTTTAAGTTACTTGTGCTTTGAAAAGTAAATAATAAAAAAGGTTTATACTCCTTGATCTTGTTTGAATCTATATATTTAACTTGTAAAAAACTTTCAGGTTGATATTTTGAAAATTTTCTAAACTGGAGCTGTTTAAAATGAATTGGTGGGTCCGGTACTCCTAAAATCGAGAAACCCAATAATAAGTCAAGTGGCTCTAGATCGGGTAATTTTCAAGATAACAAGCTGAGACTCAGCATAAATGTTTAAAATATATATTTTAACTCCTATGTCAAGTTTCAATTTGATATATTAAAATTCGGCCAATTTAGAATGAGCCAACGCTTCATACATGAATAAGATGTCCCCTTTTAGTGATTTCCCCTGCTGCAAAATACATACCTGCATTATCGATTTTTTTCCAGACAAACCATTGCTCGGACGAAATAAATACATATGCCCTTTTTTGTTGAAAAATACCACCCCTACACGGTGGTATTTTTATTTTCCTCTATCTTCATCCCAGATCGAAATATTAAGGATAATCGAAAAAAAATGATAATCGATTTTTTTTCGACTTTGGGAAATCGATAGACTGGTAAACTTTTTTTATGTTAAACTACATACTTTAATGTACTTATAAAAAAAATTCAGCCGTATTGCAAATTACTGGTACTTTTGGTCTAAATTGGCTCGGAGCGAACCCCTGGATTTTCACCATTTTATACTTCAAAATCAAGTTTTGCGAAACCCTTTCTTAATTAGAGTCTATGACTTCGTAAGAATATGACATCAAATTTTTGTATGTTTATTTTTAATAGTTTAAAAAATAAATCAAATTGCAGTTTCTAACTATCCTATGTTACTCAAGAAAATCTAAACTATTTACTAGAGAAATAGTTTCGTAATATGTTTAGTAATTTCTAAGCTTACCCCAAACATAGTAACAAATAATAAACATTCAAAGTTAACTTCTTTAAAATGTTTTGATTTAATTCTGTGACTAAAAATTAAATCACGTGGGATGACCAAATACAAATTTATTACTAAACGTAAACTATGAAAGAAACACAGTAAATACTCACAGTTGAGAAGATTATATCAAACTATATCCACTTATTGAAGTCATTTCTATATTATATAAAATAATAATATTATCCAACTTAACATTGCAAGAACTTTCATATTAATTATTTTAACAATTGCTTGACTGAACGTTACATTTGCAAACTTAGACTACTAAAGATGTTCTGCTATGTTTACTCGACCCAACACTAATAATAATAATGTCTTGGAAAATGAAGTAGGAACACTGCTTCTTTAACTGGTCATTGCCCTTTGGAAATAATTATCGTCGGTTAAAACATACCGAAGTCAATTGTGAGTCTATTATAGGTAAATAGTCAATTAAAAAGATTTATTCATACCGGTACTTAATTTCTATGGTTATGGCAGTATGTATTTATGAGGAAACTAAAGTAAAGTTGTGTAACGTATATGAATTTAGTTGAAGTTAATTTTGATTTGAAGTAAAACTGATTTGAATTTACTTTAGATGCCTTAACAGAGCTATAGTTTATGATTTAATGTCTTATTACAAACATACAACTTTTCTGAAAAGCAATTTTCGTCAATTCGAAATACGAACAGTGTTTATATTTTAATGAAAATGAATTTAGTATTTGACCTTTAATGAAAATAGTTCTTTCTACAGAGACCTTGAAAATAAATAAATAGTTAGATAGACTTTAATATAAATAAATAAGAAATATATACATACATATATATATTGGAAGAGAGTAGAAGAGAAATCAAATTATAAAGATGGAGAGTAAGAGGAAGACCGGAGATGAACTCAGAGAAAGTAAGAAGA
Source organism: Philaenus spumarius (assembly GCA_018207615.1). Taxonomy (NCBI): domain Eukaryota; kingdom Metazoa; phylum Arthropoda; class Insecta; order Hemiptera; family Aphrophoridae; genus Philaenus; species Philaenus spumarius. The sequence continues at coordinate 31,353 of JAGFPH010009593.1, read as the reverse complement.
GTATCGAGACTGAGCGATAATGATTGATTGATTTAAAGTCTTTAATCGAAGATGGAGAGAAAGAGAAATAAATAAAAATGAGGCAAGGAAAATTCTGTGGCAGGCAGAGAAAGTAAATAGGAGAAAGAAAAATGTGAATGAAAGGGAAAAATGTGAAGAAGACAGAGAAGTAGGCCTACACATAACAAATGCAGAAAGAGGGAGAACTAGGGAAAGAGATAGATAGAGGGAGGGCAAAGGAAAGAGATAAATTGAGAGATGGAGAGGTGAAGAGACAGAGAGACGTAGGTAGCGTCGAAATGAGAGAGAAAAGGAGGAAGAGAAAGAAAATAACCAATGAGTGAGAAAACTGTAAATTAAAGAATGAAAGAATTTCAAGTAAAGAAAAAAGAGAGAGATCGAGATAAAAATGAGACAAGACAATGAGAAAGACAGATAATGTAAGTGAGAGATAAGATTAGCCTATAAATGTGAAGATGGAAAGAAATATAAGTATGGGAAAGTAACTTAAAGAAGAAGACAACAGAGACAGAGAGATATTGTATACAGAGAAAACGATAAAGAGCATGAGAGATAGGAAGATTCGAAAGATAAGCTGAGGAATGCAGAGAGAGGGTGAGAGGGGAGAGATAGAGAGAGAGGTATAGAACTATAGTCGCACTCCTTACAGAGGCATTTCTTAGTCGGTTTCTATAGGGCTACTAAATTTCTAAATTTTAATTATAATTTGTGCGCATTATTTGAAGGTATCATAAAAGTTATTGTGAAAAAAACCTGAAAAGGGTAGATTTTTTGCATTTTTAGGGATGACGCCAGGATTTTAGAGCCGCGGGACCCCGATTTTCGGAATCAGCGGTCCAAAAAACATAGAGTATAAGTGGTCTCGTCCATCTGGCATTTCCTGAGGTCATACCGCGCGTTTTAAATGGACTAAAACATTAATAGGAGAAACACGCAGAACTTAAGAAAGAGAGAAGAAAATGCAAGCAAGAGAATGAGACAAGGAAGGTTTACAGTAAGACGGAGAAAGTAAATGAGACGCAGGTATGTAATATGAAGATGGAGAGAATTAAAAACACGGGAAAGGAACTTGGAGAACGCAAGAAAGACAGATACAAATGTACAGAGAAAACGATAAAACAGACAATGAGATAGTTTAGTGAGAAGCTATGAAATAGAGGGAAAGAGAGGGGGCTAGAATGTCTAAAATGGAAAGAATGGGAGAAAATCATCAAGAACATACGAAAGAGAGAGAATGAGTGACAGTGACTTTACGAAGTTAGGACTGTTAACTCACCTCCTTCATGTTTAGTAACTGTTTTAAATAACATTTCTTTAGCTCACGAGGTCTTGTCAAGTATAAGTTCTGCTTAGTAAATACAACATTTATTTAAGTTGTCTAGATAAAGGATGGATCCCATTTCGTAAACAAATACGGAGATTAACTCGAGCTAAGCAAGTGTAAGATGGTGGTGGCGGCAATGTGTCGGCCTGTGGTTAGATATTAATTAATCAAAAACCAACCCTTCTAGACCTTCTAGGGTTGTGGTGTCCGTGAATGTTCGTTAATCTATTCAGCCAACTTCTCTTCTAAAACATTACTGTAAACCGAAGAAAGATTTCGTTTAATGTACAATGTTGATTATTTCTTTTTCTGTGTAATGTTTAAACCGTTCAAGCGACTATCAATCTTTCTTAATCAAGAGAGATCCTTTCTCTCTCTCTTTCTCAGTGAAGGCCGGCTTTCCCTCGACTGAGCGTAAATAAAGGCTATAAATTTATTTGTCAATTCTCTTTCATTCTATTTATCTCTCAATGTTTTCTTACTTTTTCTGGTTTTCTTAGTGTGTATACACATTTTTTGTAAGCTCCTCATTTTTGTCTCGAATATAATTTTCCGTATTCATACTGTAAACTCAATGCTGATTTAAATATGACAAGGATAGGCTAGGTTAGGTTAGGTTATGAAGGCGAAATATGTCAAATAAAATAGGTTGAGCTAGAGTCTAATGCTAGATTAGGTTAGGCTATGTAAGAATGTTAAATTATGGAAGGAACTTTAAATCAAATTTTAAAATTTGTTAGGTTATAAATTAGGATAGGTTAAGTTAAGGTAAGAATAAGTTAAGTTAACTTGGATCTCGGTTAGAACAGTAAGGTTAGGCTAATTCAGTAGTTAGCTAGTTAGGATAGATAAGGTAACTCTATATTATAATATTTTTGGTTGGTCTCGGTTAGGCTAGGTGTGGTTTGATTAGTTTAGAATTGCTTGGATTAGACAAGTTTTAGACTGGTAGGGTAAGTCAGGTGAAGTTAGGTTAGATTTTAGTATTAGAAAAAGTAATGTTAAAATAGTAAACTAATCTAAAGATTGTTACCGATTTAAAAGAGAAATGTTCAAGAATACGTGATTCTTAAGTTTGACCACACTTTTAACTTTTAACTACGCACATTTAGCTCAATTTGCTTTAGTAATCAACAAATAAGAATACAAGTAGGTCAACAAACGTCAATAAAATAAACTCGCGTTGTATCGCGCGTAGTATCAGCGACGTTACGAGCTGTAAAGTCTTAATATCCCTCCTTCGATTTGACACTAAGAGCCAATAAATTAGGAAATTCTTTTATTTTACATCCGTTGGTAGTACTGTTCTTGTATCTCTATTCCCAGTGCAACCATAGAAGAGTTTATTTCAGCAATTCCCTGGATTAAACAGTGGCGCCGTCTGGATTTGGATAGTTAAAGCTTTGATGTTAGCTTCTGTGACGATTGTGTAGTTTGATGTTTTTTGGGGAATTGAAAAAAAGAGAAGGAAACAGTGGAAAACGCGTATGAATAATTTAGGTTATATACTATGAGAAACTGTATAAAGAGCTTATAAATAGCATACAATCTTACCTACATAAAAATTTTTAGTTTAAAAATGTGCATCATAATTCATTTTTACTTATATATTGATATTGAAGTTCTGTATATGTTTAAGTTTTCTCCACACTGGAGTGCAGCTTAGCACATACTGAGAGTGGGTTTACGCTCCTCGCGGTACTGAGTCAAACATACATTTTAATACTTACAAAAATAAAAACATATGTACACGTATTTACACACATGTTATATTAAAACATTTCTTACAATTTCACCTGCACTTTAGGGTGATGTTTTTATATCAGATCACTACAGGAAACATAAAAATCTACTTAGGATCTCAATATAATCTTAAAACTCACAACAAGATGTAAAGATTTATAAAAAAAAAAATATTTTATTTTGTGTTACAATGTTTTTTATTTTGTTCTTACATTTTACTATGGTGTTTTATTTTTTTAGTTTTTTTTAAAACTAGAGTATAGTTAATAGTTAGTAGAGTATCTTAATATAGTTTATAGTCAATCCCTATTAACTAGTAGTTCTGTGAACAGTAGACCTCGCTCGTTAAAATAACAAATGTGGTTTTGAGCTTAGGTTAAAAATAGTGTGCCAGTAAGGAAGTAAGCACAAGGTTTAGCCAGTGAAACATTATTTACAATTCCCACGATTCCGGGATTTCTAGTTCTCGTTTTTATTTTTTTTTCTTGAGCTTTAACTGCTAAAGATTTTCTTTTAGAGGCATTGTGTTTTATTTAGGTTAATAATGCTTAAGATAGCTAAAAATATAGCGTTATAGAGGGACATCATACAATTAAATATTTACATACTTAAATAACTCAAACTTAACTTATAAGTTAACTTAAGTTCCATATCATATTCCAATATTAGAAATAATGAAAACAAACGATGTTAAAACGTCGTGATAGTGATCTCAACCATGTACCAACACTTCCCACGCTGTCGTACGGACATTTTTTGTATATCCTTTATCGCCGTGAGGTTTCATTTGTTTCATCTCATTTTGTAATTCAAGTAAAGCTAAGTCAAATACTTTTATGAAATTTACAATGATAATTTACAGGTATACAGTTCAATTCTTTGATTTATCCTCTACACTTTCTTATAATAATATGTCATTTTTGGGCAAATGATATATTCCTAAATTACTATTCAAAACAGGCCTAGTTTTGTTAGCAGTCTTGTAGTAGGAACATAAAAACTGGTGTTTTCAAAATAAGAAATTTGAAATTGATAAATATTTTTATACAATTCTATTTATAGTACGTTCAGCGAGAGTTTGCAGTAAATCGCTACCTATGACGGATGACAGGGAAAGACATGGACAATTAAAACTTCTTAATAAATGTTTTATTAAGTCACATGTGTATAAATTTAAAATTTAACTAAAAAAACGCATTAAAAGTCTAAATTTAAAGCTTGAAAATGGCCACAGAACACAGTGATTTACTGCAAACCGTCGCTGAACGTACTATAGAACTAAATTACGAAACTTTTTTACATTTATGAAAAAAATTACAATAATTTTTATTACTTTTTATGTAGGCCTAAATTTAAACATTTTCCTTTCGTTACTGAACGTGATTGTTTCTTGAGCTGATAACTTTCTTAATTTTACTTCAATAATTTTTTTACTGGCATATATGAATTCTTTAAACCTTTATCTACAAAAAATCTATGGAACACTTTTGAATTGGTTTAGAATAAACGTATAAAAACATGGTTGAAATACAAAAACTTGGACGATTTTTAACAAATTCGAAGTTTACGGCCATTTTGTAAGCTTACCGTTAGAGATACGGAAAAAAACAAGAATACTATTTTGTTTAAAATTTAATTTGCTTCTAGCAAAATGTTATTAGTTTTTAAATTCGACTTACGGTTAAGCCACAAACTGGCTAAGGAAAAAAGCTTTCATTGAGAGAAACGGTCCGGCCGCCATTTTTATTTTATTTAAGGGGTTAAAAATGAAAAATGGAAAAAAAACCGTATACATACATGGCTCGGCCTAGAATAAGGAACATTCATGCAAAAAATCATCGAAATCGGTCAAGGCGTTTGACAGACACACAGACACACAGACATACAGACACACAGACGAAATGCCGAACGGTCGAGTTAAAACGGAGACCTCGCTTACGCTCGGTTAATTAGTTTTAAGTATGTGCTTTGTGTGTTTTTTGTATTGTTAATATTTTTAGTTGTATCTGTAATTATTGGTTGGTATATGTAAAGTTTGTGTAGATTTAATTTTCGTTAACTGGTTTTAGTTGCCGTGAGTTAGTTTATTTTGTTTTGGTTTTATGTTAAGTTTAGGTACTTCTGCATGCTCCATTCTGTTCCAGGCGATGATACCTAACAGGGTTTTCATAAAAAGATAAAAGATAATTTAAAAAATCCAACAATACTCTGCCTGCAAGGGTGATCAAAATGAGACCGCAGTAAAAAAATTGCCTTATTTCAAAATAGTTGGAAATCTTTTAAATATTAGCAAAATATTTTCTTCGTAACTTTTTTGATAACAGCAACCCATATTGCAATGTGAGGGAGAAATAGGGATTGACGTACAGAAAAATGCATAACCTTTTAAAAGCCACTGTATCAAATCTCAAAGTTATTGCAAACCTTCAAAATATTGTCTAACACTTTTATATAAACAATTTTTGTTACGACCAATATTCTTACTGTAAAAATTAGTTCGCCGTACAAACAATCCATTACTTCCCTAGTAGTCGCAATATCTAGGCTATTCAAAAATTTTTTAATTCTCCTAACTATTATGTAAAACTATTGTATGACGGGGTGGGGGTGGGGGTAACTCTTGTCACATATTTTCTGGGATTGTTCCTGGGTCCAAAGTAAACACCAAATCAATGTTCATTTGTCTAAAATCATTTCGGTTGTCCTACTGATGGGGTTTTTATTAAACAATAATATCTAAAAAATTACTTAACGAAATAATACCAAATTTGTATCAATCCTTTGTATTAGTATTACCCATATGGGGAAAAAGTTATGTTGACTTCACTTAAATATTTTTAAAATTGCGGCCATTTGTAACATAAAACGGAAATAACGGGAAAATAGTGCTTTCTCGAAAAATTTTCAAGAAAAAAATGTAATTGTGTACTTAAGACCATACGGGAGAAGTGTAAACTTTTTATTAATTAACACAACTTAGGAAATGAGGAAGCAAAATGTCCATTTCAGAGGTAATACTAATTAAACAATACATTGTATTAATATTAACAGATTAAGCCTATGATGTAGGACAATCTGTTACATTTATATACCCAACTCAAATAATATTATATTATACTAAATTAGCAATGCGATTGTGGCCTAACCGGCTAAAGCGCTATTCTATGGGGATGGACTCTGCTGGTTCGAATCTCGGTAAGACCAAAACTTTTTTTCAAACAGATGGAATTGAGCGTTTCACATTAGGAGAGTTTCACATTAGGAGCGTTTCACATTAGGAGCGTTTCACATTAGGTGCGTTTCACATTAGAAGCATTTCACATTAGATGCGTTTCACATTAGGTGCGTTTCACATTAGGAGAGTTTCACATTAGGTGCGTTTCACATTAGGATCGTCTCACATTAGGATCGTCTCACATTAGAAGCGTTTCACATTAGGTGCGTTTCACATTAGGAGCGTTTCACATTAGGAGCGTTTCACATTAGGAGCGTTTCACATTAGGATCGTTTCACATTAGGTGCGTTTCACATTAGGTGCGTTTCACATTAGGTGCGTTTCACATTAGGAGCGTTTCACATTAGGTGCGTTTCACATTAGGATCGTTTCACATTAGGTGCGTTTCACATTAGG
>JAGFPH010009593.1:0-24534 GCA_018207615.1 Philaenus spumarius | reverse complement strand
ACATTAGGTGAGTTTCACATTAGGAGCGTTTCACATTAGACGTGTTTTACATTAGGAGCGTTTAACATAAGGTGCGTTTCACATTAGGAGCGTTTCACATTAGGTGAGTTTCACATTAGGAGCGTTTCACATTAGGTGCGTTTCACATTAGGAGCTTTTCACATTAGGTGCGTTTCACATTAGGTGCGTTTCACATTAGGAGCGTTTCACATTAGGTGCGTTTCACATTAGGAGCGTTTCACATTAGGTGCGTTTCACATTAGGAGCTTTTCACATTAGGTGAGTTTCACATTAGGAGCGTTTCACATTAGGAGCGTTTCACATTAGGTGCGTTTCATATTAGGAACGTTTAACATTAGGAGCGTTTAACATTAGGAGCGTTTCACATTAGGAACGTTTCACATTAGGAGCGTTTCACAAAATGAACGGTGAAACTCGTGACGGTAAAATCTGATTCACCCCCAGCAACAAGAGAACTATATAAACATTTTTTTGGACGTGATTTACACTTCAATAACTTTGTTTATCAAGTTTTTACAAACGTTTGTGATGATCTGAACAGAACTCTCTATTTTGTCATTTTAAATTTAGTACAAATTACTGTCGATATTGGGTTTACGACATGCATTATTTGGGCTTAGTTTCATAATAACTCTACTCGGGCATGCAGTAAAAATAATTGTTTGGAAAATATTTAAAATAATATGTATTTAATTTCTTTTGCAGACGTATATTTTTGGAAAAATCCACATTCCACGTTCTTTAGCTAACCCGAACCGGCTCTGATCCTAATTGATCCGATTTACCTAAGTGCTACAGTACACTAGTGCAAAATAATTTGCTTTAATGCTCTAAAAACAATACTATTAGCTGGACAGGCCATGTTAATTATATATACATACAATATTTGCTGGCATGCACACCCTGAATAAGGAAAAAGGTTTCTTTTAGTTAGAGTGAAAACATTAGTTTGTTATAATTTAACAATTTTCTTTATATAATTAGCCAACAAACTTCACCTTAAAATGATTGTCTACGGTGTATTTTAACTATAAACGGGATGATCATTGTTCAAAATATTACACACAAATTTCAGATCTAAAGTTTTTTTGAAATCATTATATTTTGTTGTTATTACTGGATTACCTCGGTATCTAGCAGGTAGGTTTGTTTTCAGCTTTAATGTAAATTGTATACCGATGCACGACAAGGAGCTTCGGTTATTACTACTTATACCCTGATACAGAACTGAGATATTTAATTAATCATTCACTATGACTGATTGTAGACTTTGGAACTCGTTTCCAGAAAGTATGAAAACCATTAAAGGTGGTGTTTAATTTCAAAAGGCTTTGGGGGGTTGGTTTTGAATAGTATAAAAACAACAATTTGTAAAACAATTATTTAACATTGTTTCCATTTATTTCAAATTAAATTATAAAATATATTGATTTGTTAAATTATTAACTTCTCAAAGTAATTTCATATGTTTACTAAATATCATTAATTCAGTCAAGTTTCCTCTTTGCCTTTTTCCATTCTGTTCCTCATAACGTCAAGGTGCGAATTAAGAATTTACTCACAAATAAATTCCAATCGTGTGAAAAACGAGTTGAATTTGGTTACTTTACAATCGCAATTGGGCGTATTTCGACCACAGGATATACTATTTTATTTTATTCAATGGTGGAACCTTTAAGTTTAAGTTTATATAACATACAATACAAGTTAAATTATTTTGCTTACAATTGTAGTAATGTACATTATTTGTAAAATAAATTCTGTATTCAGTCACTTTGTATTCCCCTCATAAATCATAAATATTTGTTTAAATTAACGCCTACCAGCGGTCAGTTAGACAACTTGTTGCACTTAGGAGACTGGCGCGTACTGCTTATTTTTTGTAACAGCGGAACTATAAAATAAGAAAATAAAACTTAAAACGGACAGTTCAGTTTATGTTATGTTGTCATTTACTCAGTGTTTTATAGGCGCCTTATGGTGTCGACGTTTAATCCACATTATATAGTTTTACTAACTTCTATGCTGTCATTTTGTGCATCTGTATTTGTTTTGTACTTTGTTTCTGTCAGTTTAATGTTGTTTATTTAGAAAACACACGTCCCTTCCCAAAGATTCTAATTGTTCGACATGTGTGTGGAATAAACAATCCATTTACAAGAATTAAAACTGCTGACCACGTAATAAGTTACCAAACTATCGAAAAGTGTAGAAACTGTAAATGTTTAAAAAAGGAACAATTTGAATTACTAATGAAACAAAATTTTCAAAATAACAAATAACAAAATGCCACTATTTGTGAGACTGATTGAGACATTTTCATTGTATTAGGGGGAGGGGGTCAACTCTTGCTCCTTATTAACGCAAGGAATATTTTCTCATAAACCTGGGGAGCAGAGAAGCTGAGAGGTTAGAGGCACTTGCCTCGTCTCTAACAGAGTTTCGCAGCTTCGAACCTAGTAACCGACGATTGATTTATTTGAGCTACACGCTGCTCCCCTGTCTTCATTCGTCTAGCTAACATAAAGTAAAAAAATAAAAACGAACATATAAACCGTTATAGCAATTGTTCTTATTGTTTCCCCGTGTAACGTCATATACAGGGTGACAATTAGGTCTTAAAACGGTTTAATATTTCGTATATAAGGAAAATTTGAAGGTAGATGTGATTGAGGAACCTACTCTATGTAAAAATACTATTTTATTAAGATTTCAAAAAAAATTATCCGCCATCTTGGATCCGCCATTTTAATGTAACTTTGTTTTTTTAAATAGGAAGGTGGTCATGTGATATATCATATCGATGTAGAATTTCAAGAAACAATCAACGGTGAAATGTACACATCCATATCCTAACCGTTTAAAAATGGCGGCAAAAAAAAAAACAACGAAATCGTGTTTTCCGATTTTGCCAAATTTTGCTGTACTATTTATTAAAAAAAATATTAATTATTATTCTTTTTGGATTCAGAATTAGATAAGGTTTCAAATGATATGCCACACAACGATATTTGGTTGAACCACTCGAAATCAATTATGACAAAATGAAAATGGCTGTAACTCAACATTTTTAAATACTCCCAAATATCGTTGTGTAGCACATCGTTTGAAAGCTTATTTAATTCTAAATCCAAAAAGTATAATAATTAGTATAAAAAGAAAAAAATAGTATAAGTACAGCAAAATGTAACAAAATCAGAAAACACGATTTCGTTGTTTTTTGGCAGCCATTTTTAAACGATTAAAGATATAGATGTGAAAATTTCACCGTTGGTTTTTTATTGAAATTCACATCGAAATGATGTATCACATGACCACCTTCCTATTAAAAAAACAAAAACAAAAGTTACATTCAAAATGACGGATCCAAGATGGCGGATAAATTTTTTGAAATCTTAATAAAATAGTATTTTTACATAGAGTAGGTACCTCAAACACATCTACCTTGAAATTTTCCTTATATAGGAAATATTAAACCGTTTCAAGACTTAATTTTCACTCTGTATAATACAGACACTGAGTTGCAACCAAGAAAAAGATATATTCGAGTTTTAGTAAAAATATATTTTACCGAATGACTTTAAAATATTGTGAACGTTAATTAAAAGGATTTTTTTAACTTTACTGTAGGGTATAAAGCTAAAAACCCTTTTTACAGGTGTTTAAGTCTTAAAAGATAAATATACCCCTACTACACTCTAGTAGTTACTTTTTATACTAGTGTTATTACGTACCAATTAAAACGTATAACTAGTTTAAAAAGCTCTTAATGAATAAATAATAGTAAGTGCTATTTAAATACTAAGTACACGATGCCACTAAGCAAGGTATAAGTATCCAATTCGGGTTCTGTAGGCTTATTGACCTGTGATTCCCAAACTTCTTATCCTTGAAAATTACCTGAATATTATGTATGATCTTTTTGTACTACTGATTGTGTTATATAATTTTTAGGTGGTCAAATAAAGCCTATACATGTGAATTAGTTTACAACATGTATTTAAGTCAAAATGAAGCGATATATAAATGTATAAAACTAGAAAAAGCGGCTATATAATATCTTTTTTTTTACAAAAAGGGCCAACATATGTTTTCAACACCAAAATAATTTATCAGGAGAATAATAAGAAACTTTTCTTGTTTAGCCGTATTTCTTATTAGAGCTACTATGTCATGTTTAATAGGGTGTCCCCGAACTCTCTGGACCCCTTTTGTGGATATGTTCCTGGCATCCAGACAAACATTTTCACAATATAAACATGAGTCTATGATGCTTATTTTAAGTCTGTCTGTCTGTATGTGATTTTTACAAAATACTTAATATTTTTTGAAGAAGAAAAGATATTGACTTTAAACTTTGTATACCTATTTTTGGCGTAACCTTTTATCACTGTACGAACAATTAGAACATTATTTTAAATATTGTCAAAATGGCGGCGGTTTATAATTTTTAATGTCAAGTATCTAAAAAACCCGCTAACTTTAAAAAAAATTACATGAAACGAAAAAGTTTACTTTTATATCACAAACACAATGGTTTTTTACTTTCTCCCCCTATACCATAGTATATGGAGAAAGTATTGTATTCGTCAAAATTTTCGAGTTTGAGTTTTTGGTGGAAATATCCGTTTTGGGTCCCCCTGAACCTAAAAAAGTGGTTTTCGGAGTGATGTCTGTGTGTGTGTCTGTATGTGTGTCTGTGTGTCTGTGTGTCTGTGTGGATGTTATCAGACCTAGAGCCTAAACCAGTCGTCCGATTTTGATGAAATTTGGTATGGAGGTACTAATCCACGGTATCTCCAGGCTTTTTTTTCATTTTTGTTAATTTTTTATTTTTAAGGGTAATTTTCCCATAAAAACCCTTAAAATAACGGAAAAATCAACTTTTCTCAAAAACGGCTCTAACGATTTTGATTAAAATTTTATAGTTTATTAGGGACCTAAAGTACTATAAACTGTAAAATTTTAATCAAAATCGTTCGAGCCGTTTTTGAGAAAAGTTGGTTTTCCGCTATTTTATGGATTTTTATGGGAAAACAACTTTAATACAAAATCACCTCTCCTACCCCACCCTACAAGTCACCGTGAATCTGTTTAATAATTTAAATATGTTTGTGAGAAAGTATGTGCCAGTTCCTGGTACCGTTTATTTATTTTCTCTGTAGCTCCAACGATAACTATGAGTGTACAACTTACTAAAAAATTTGGAAGTAAATGACTAATAAAGGCTTCGGCACGAAGAGGAGGATGCAAATATTAGTGACTTGTAAACTTTCATTTAAGGTTAAAACAGAAAATGGATAAAAACTAAAATTTGTCCTTGAAAGATATCTACCTAGAATACATACAGATGTGTAAATTACCTTTGCCATAAAATATAACTCCTGCGATCTGTTCAGGACAGCTAAAATTAGAAGTTTCACCAGACTGTTGGATTTAAGCCAAACGTGTCCATCCTTTCTGAGTTAATGGGTTGGAAGATAATGTTATGCAAAGTGAATATTTCAACGTTTAACTGGATTGCTCGCGGCTACAGGATTGCTATAAATATGCCAAGCACATAACCTGATCCTTGTTATAAATGGAAAGGTTTTATTGTGCAGAGGTGAATATCAAGTTGTATTTTGAGATGGAAATAAATACAAGTTGGAGAAGAGCTAACTGCGTTGGTTGATCTATTTATCTGACGCACGAATTAAATTTGCCTTTTAATTTGTTTTAAGGCGGAGACAATTTCCACATTGGTTAATTTGTCTTAAATTGCTTTGGACCCAAATTAATTGACGCCTACTTTTTTTTACAAGTATTACGTTTGGAAACCATGTTAGATTTAAAATTTAAAGAAAGAATCACACCTTTATTGTCCGTCTATCCATCTATACAAGGATTTCTATTAAAGTCCAGACTAGTAATTTTTAAACAAAAATAGTCAGCTACATGCAACTTTGCACATCCTAATTGGTGTTACATAGTTGTTACTTTCCCGCGTAACAAGTAACCTGATGGATTTGGAAGAACATATTTAATGGCAGCCTATGTGAAGTCCTACATTCATTTCAACTATGACAACAACGGCGTAAAACCGATTTCAAAAATTTGATCTAGTCTGAATTGAAAGTTCTAAATACAGTAATTGCTACATTTTTTTATTTATTTTATAAGACAATTAATTCACTTTGAATATTTGAAAGATACTATTAGGCCTATATACTTTTTGCTCTTTGTTATGTATACAGGGTGATTGATATAAGTGTGCCAGGTGTTTCTCTTGGACTCTATAAGAGCTGTTAAAAAAAGTTAAGTAATTGCAGTGGACTTAAAGTTCTGTTTGATTTTGTGACTTTGAAATTTTTATCTTACCCGCCATTTCCCCAATATGGCGACAAACTTCATAATTTCTTATGGAACACCCTATACATTCTTATGGAATATTGATTTTATTTTACTTTCTCAGGTTAACCTATCTTAAAACTTGAATGCGGTCATCCTCCCTGCTCAAATAGTATGACAACTGTGTATTACATTCGACAGACTTCGTTGCACCCTTTAGTTAATCCCATAGACGGGCAACAGACGTTAAGCATAGTTGAGCACTTCCTCTTCTGTGCTCTTTGCACTTACGTTGGAAGTATAGACAAACTTTTTGACCACCTAATCCGACAATATAGTTTGAAGAACAGAATGCAATATTATTAGAATTTAATATACATGTAATTTAGTTTAAGAAGTTTTAAGATTTTTTACAAAATTAAAAATGAAGATGTGGAAATATAAACGTGCTTAAGGGTGTATTTTCAAAAAGAATCATTGTAAAGTGACCAGGAAGCATGTACTAAATGCTATTTTCAAGAATATTTTAACAGATTTTTAAAGGCATCTGTAGAAAAGTTAGAGGCATCAAAACAAAACTTGTTAATTGTAGTATAAGACCTATAAGTGAATTTAAAAGTCCTATTTTTCTTTTATTTATTTCCGTATATGGAGTATTTACAAAATAGTTGTTAGTACAAAATTGAAGCAAAACTAAGGTCAAATAAATGACACTGTAACACACGGTCAGGTGGGTATAACAAACCTATAATGTAACATATTGTAAAAACTGTATTGAAATCAATTAAATGAATCTCATATTTATTGCAAGTAAACATGGTCTACCTTAATCTGTATATTTTTATTCGCCTGTCTTTGCTGACATAGAATCAACGTAGAGTAAAACTCAACTTAAAATACAAATACATTTGAAGGTAAATTGTTATGGAAATGATTTGGCAAAATTTGATATTAAAAATAGTGAAATCTTGTGGGTTTATTCCCAGCCCTGCTGTAACACATAAACAGCTGATTCTGATCAAAAGCTTAGCAACACATGTTTGTTGAATGCATTTACATTCGTTACCATATCAACAAACTTAGCGAATTTAGAATGAGCTTTTTTAAGTTAGGTTGACAAAATAAAATCAAAGATAAACAAAAATCAACGAAAAAGGCTTTCTATATTATAATTAAAACATTTGTTTTACATACTATACGTAAAATATCTGGTTTGGATAAAAATATAAAATAAACAATTTTAGGTTAATCCTATATTGAAAGAATTTACTACTATTACTATAGCAATCAACTTGGAATATTTAAAATAGGTTAGTTTTATTTAACAACGAACAACATTTTTAGTTTAGGTTAATATATCTCTAATGTATAAAACTGTCATTTATGCACAAAATCTAGCCCTACTGATCATGATCATAGGATCTAGGTCACCGCCCTCTACCCTCAACCAAGTGCCTTTGTCGTAATCAAACGATATATCCTTGAAAATGTCAAAGTTATACAATAATCTGAATGAATTTGCTTCGTCGTACCCGGATGGTGTGCGAATGGAGCAGAGTTGAAGCTCCATAGTTAGTATAGTATAATAAGAGTATATTCCTTTCATGTATGAATCAAGGTTTCATATTTATGAATAAATATTTATTAATTTGAACTATTAATACACAGAACAATTAATTGTTATTCATATTTGTTATACACATTATTATCTGCGTTACCTTAGATCGGCCAAACTTTGGCTTACAATACTTTTTGGCCATCATCCTAATATAACAAAATATATGTGATTGAGGAGTTGATTATATTAATGTATGCCACATGTGGGTAAAATCACTTACTTAGATGCTAAAATAATTAGTTTAATTGAGCATCCTAGTTCATTTCATTAGATTAGGGAAGCCCATGCTTTGTTCGTACGCCAATTCCATTCCATCTTCCACTTGCATATATTTTATAATTATTTGTTTTTAATAAAGGAATATTATAAGTCACAACCTAAAAACTTAAATTGTAAATAATTACGTTTGTTTACCATTTTAAACTTTTTCTTATCGTTACCCTAATTTAAAATTGCAATGGCATTTGTGACTCTAAAAATAATTTTTCCCACAATGTACAAAATAGCCTATAAAAAGGTTTCTCAGTATTTTTTAACAGAAAATTATAATGATTATGAAAGAAAGGCCCATTTAGGGTGGATAAAGAGCTTTTATTAAAAATACGAAGAACGAATGATATCGCCGCTAACGGATTGCCCAAAGAAATCTAAAATTTGTTAATTTTGGCCTGCACCACATGCGTGTAAGGAACAATTTAAGAGCTTATTATTCAAGATCTTGTTTTGTAAGAAATTGTCTTTTGAAAGCTAGATCTTAGCATGAATACTATTTTAGTTTAATCTAAAATAAAAAATTATAAATTCTTGCGCATTAATATACCGAAATAAAGTATTTAAAGGTCTTTGAAATTTTTTTCATTATTTGGATTTCTACCCAATCCTACCTTTATCCATTTCCGATACGAACCTTGGGAGCTTTGGATAAAAATGTTAATTTATCTTATTGTAAGAATACAACCTGCAATTAGCCTACACAAAACAAAATCTAAAGCTTGCTAAAAAGAATTTTTTTTTCAGATTTATAGGCCTACCTTTTATATTTCGCGTTATCAAAATCAAATAAAGTTCTGAACTATAGTCGGTCTTGCGGTAAGTGATATATTATGTATCGCACACACAAAGCGTGCATATTTACACAAAAATGGCATCATATTTTATGATTAGCCTAATGCACTCGTGTGCTTTCAATGGATTACCTAACAATAGACAAGGGAGAAACGTTACAAAGAATACATTATTATACAATTACGCCATTATAGGCAGCGAAATATGGGATACAGTGTTGATAAATAACGTAAATGTATTTTTAAAACAAAGTATGATGTTTCATTAACATAAATTTTTACAGATTTAGCTGATGAAAAATGATGCAGTATCTGATTTGTTTTTTTTTACATAACATATTATTACAAAGTGGAAACATATTTTTAAGATTAGAAAAAAACTAAAATTTCTTGGAGATTGTGATGATACCACGTATTCTGTCCTTTTTATAAATTAATTACAACTAGCACAATAAATCTTAAATGATTTGGTCCAACAATTATCTTTGGGATCTTAATAATACAATAAACAGTCGAAAATATACTAAACACAAATAATAATTTTAAGATTGTAACAAAGACCTTATTTAGAAAGTATTTGTTGGAAAAAATACTTTAAGAACTGCTACTTAAAAAAAAAACAACATAATTGATATTATTTTCTCGGTCTACATAGACCGATTAGCTTATTAGTTCCTACGGTGACTAAAATACGAAGGAGTGAGATAATTAATTGTAATAAATGATTTATTTTGAAATAATCTTAGGTAATTTAAAAGAAACTCATAGGCCTATAAATAAATTATGTAACATATGTAATATAAATTTTTTAATCAATATTACAAATTGAGCTGGATAGCGGAAATTCAAACGTCTGTTTTCGAATACTTGTTATCTAGTTTTGTATGTAATTTTACATTAATGTTTGAGGAATTACTTTGTTGTATTGTAATTATAGAATTCGTATTGACTTCCTTATGATTTACACTTTGAAGTTATTGTTTTTGTAAGACTAATACGACCTAAAAATTGTCTTGATTTTACGTCCCCAATCTATATAATATATGAAAGCGAAATACCACTCACTCACTCACTCACTGACTCACTCATCACGATTTTTCAAAAACTACAGAACGGATTGAAATGAAATTTGGTATGTAGCTTCCTCTAGGGCAATAGGTGCACACTAAGAAAGGGTTTGAAAAAATTCGAAATTTTAGGGGGGAGGATCAAAGTTATTAAAAAACGATTTCTTCAATACTACCGAACGGATTGGAATGAAATTTGGTATGTAGCTTCCTCTAGGGCCATAGGTGCTCACTAAGAAAGGGTTTGAAAAAATTCGAAATTTTAGGGGGGGTTGGGGGATCAAAGTTATTAAATCACGATTTCTTCAAAACTACCGAACGGATTGGAATTAAATTTAGAATGTTGCTTCCTCTAGGGCCATAAGTGTTCACTAAGAAAGGGTTTGAAAAAATTCGAAATTTTAGGGGGGGTTTGGGGGGGATCAAAGTTATTAAAAAATGACTTCTTCAAAACTACCGAACGGATTGGAATGAAATTTGGTATGTAGCTTCCTCTAGGGCCATAGGTGCTCACTAAGAAAGGGTTTGAAAAAATTCGAAATTTTAGGGGGGGTTGGGGGATCAAAGTTATTAAATCACGATTTCTTCAAAACTACCGAACGGATTGGAATTAAATTTAGAATGTTGCTTCCTCTAGGGCCATAAGTGTTCACTAAGAAAGGGTATGAAAAATTTCGAAATTTTAGGAGGGGTTTTAGGGGATCAAACTTACTAAAGTCATAATTTCAGATCTTTTATTATAATGACAATAGTGCTTTTATTATTTAAGATCTAGATAAAAGTCAAATACCACTCACTGACTGAACACTTAAAAAGAATACAATTACGTAAAAAGACTGAAAATACCAACCACCACGGGCAACGCCGTACGGGTCAGCTAGTAATATATAACACCGTTTATTGAAGAACTTATTTAGGAATATTTCTATCTTCTCTACAATTAAGTTTATATATATACAAAAAAAAAAACTTTATTTTTTAAACCAAAAAATGTATTGATAGGCCTATATGAAAATTTTCTTATAATGTGACCTTGTGTGTATTTTATATTGTATCCATTATGTTTTAATTTCTTCAAATATTGGGTAATTAGTTTTTTAAATATTTACGTTCCAAAATGTTACTATCAAATTAATTGTTCCTAGATGATATGAGGAGTCTGTTTTGCTTCGCCTCAATTAAGGTGGATTTTAGCAAATTTTTATATGTTCCACAAATTATTTATTTAACCCTTAAACGTTTTATTTAAAGACCACAGCTCATATCAAGATGTTTTTGGTAAGAGGGTGGAACCAAAGCAAACAGTAGTTGACTCCTTTAAAGCTGACAAAATATTCCTGGTTAAATGTTCTTCGGCTTTTGATTATTCTGTAGCATTTTACTGTGACATTTATGTAAAATCCACAATGGACGTTTAGTGGTCGTCGTAGCACAGAATAGAAATGCATTGACGTTCGGTGTACGTCATAAGGCGCTGAAGTGTTAACTTTTAATCGTCTATTGATAAGTACACTTTCTGTGCTACTTATAATTGAAATAACTCAATAGTTAACCTGATTCAACTATGGCAAGTACGAAAAAGCCCCTCCAGAAAATGCAAGAAACGTCCAAGTTTTGAAAATTTAAACCCATTTCATAAACCAATGGATTTATTTAGAAAAATATCCAGGAATTAAAACAAATACCCAAGAACCAAAAACTATATATGTGCGGATTCCATAATTAATGTACAAGTTTGTTTCCACTAAAAAAAGCAGCTGAATGTTTCATAGGTTTTAAATCAGATTTTTAAATATCATGAAAAGTAAAGAACGTCTCCGTTTGAAGTTATACGTCAAATAAGTAGTTTAGGTGATACCAACGTTACTCAATATACAATAACTGTCCTGTATTGGTGCATTGTACTGTTCCATGCCTTATTGCGTACATATCGTATATGTACTGTGCCATTATTTAAATAGCGCGCCACTATTTGAAGCAAAAATCCAGTCTCGTTAAACTAAAAGTAAATCCCTGCTTAATACACTGAACGCCCACGGCATCTAGCGGGTAGCGAACATAACTCCAATCAGCTGACTATTAACATTGCTAAGCGCATGCGTAGATAAAGGCAAGTAATCCAAGCCTCCGTTCGTCTTTCTCTTTGAAATTAACCTTAAACTTGTAAAGACCTTCAACGTCCGACTTGAAAAATTTATTTCAAAAAACCTCATGGCAAAGTAAACGTTTGTAAAATGCGAAGTGAAACGTAAACTAGTTCTTTAATCAAAAATAGTCGTTTACAAAATGCGATAAATCAAAAACAGTAATGTCGCGAAAGTTATTCATATTGTAAAGCGGACGGTCAAGTTTCGTTACTTCACAAAACATGTGAATACGTTTAAACGTTTTGACATCCATTACCAGGTAAAGATTTAAACAAATTCTTAATTATATTTCCATCTGAGTTGCTATATTAATTTGTACTGTTGTAAATTTTAACTATAATTATATATCTGCAGTTACAGAGTAATTTTGTTAATCTATAAGTAAATTTAACCTATACAGCCATTTCTTTTAACCCTATGATACAGCCTATAAGCCTTCAGCAAATTTCAGTTTAAAATATAGTAGCCTTTTGTGCTATATAAAGGAGAAACATATAAGTAGAGTAACAGTCTCTGTTCAAATTTTTCTGTTATTAATTTTATAAAACAATATGTTACCATACATTCAGTTTCTTACATAATATTACAATTCTGTTTTGCACATGATTTTTACACTTAACCTTTTGGTTCTGAAACTAAAATTATGTTGTATTTTGTTTCATAGTTTACAACTGGTGCAACAATGACCTACAAAAACTGAATAAGCTTAATTTAAAAAAAATTTCTGCCTTCAAAAAACTGTTAGTGTAAAACTCCAACTTAGTGAAATATCAGTGACTATTAATAGATAATTTATATATAATTCAAAATAGCAATAATTACCTGTATCTTAAAATCAGTATTAATGAAGGCTATTTTATAAAAAGAAAAATACAAAAATAATCTGATAAAGGCTGTATGTAAATTTATTTTAATTAAATAACTTGGATGGGACCGCTAGCAAATTTTTGGAACCGCAACCCTCAAGGGATTTCATTCTAAATTCAAAAAACCTTTTTTTTTCTTAAATGAGAGACGTCTCTGAAAATCATTAAACGCCATTATTTTTATTATTTAATTTGACTTAGTATTAACGTTGGCCAACAAAACAAGTGTTATTAATAAATCCATGGTGCTATGTATTTAATCTTGTAATCTTGTAAAAAGTAATAAATTGTAATAAATCTTTTTATTATAAATGGGGAGGGTTTTCTAATTTTTCTTTAGGGGAGGGATCTTTTAAATTTAATCAAAATCAATATTGTAAATGTAAACTATTCTTAAATTTTCTTTTCAATTATAACTAAGGGCATATCAATTTAAATCTTTTCTTTAAGAGCATGTGATTTTGCATATCAATTTGCAAGTAATTAATAAACAAACTGTTTGTTATATGAATTGTATTTATTGTATTTCCTGTAAATAGCTAACTCAGGTGTTCAATATCGACTTTAAATAAGGTAAGGTTACAGATCTTTTGCTGTACTAGGTAAAGTTTTAATTCTTATAGGATTGTATATACCATCTTAGTCTTAGCCCAGCACGAATTCCAAATTGTTGTCATTATTTCTTTAAAGGTGGTACAGTACTAGACCCCTGAACCTACGTCATTTAAGTGAGGATTTAACCTCTTTTTAAATGCTCCAAAGTATGTCAATTGTTCTGGAATTATTGGCATCACATACAGTAACTAAAATTTTAGTTATGTAAATAATCTGATTGTAGGCAGCCTGTTTCTTTATTAGAATAATCACTTGATTGCACTATAGTCCAGTCAAATTAGCTCAAAATGGTGGCGAACCGTGCATAAATCATGGGGTTCCAATTTTTTCAGGAATGTGTAGAGGGTGGTCCCCTGAATAACGCCTAATAAAGTCCCATCGGTTTCAGGCGCCGAGGGGGTGGGAGGGGGTCCTGAAGGCCCCCGTTTTTGGTTTTTGGCGTTTTTTGCGTCGCACAGAAAATTTTAAAAATTAAAGATAATAAAATTTCCTTTTATATTATCAATATTTGTTATCGTTTTCAAGATATGAGGCGTTAAGTATAAAACTTTGTCAAAAAAAAGTGGGGGAGGTTCAAGTATTTCGTCAATCTTCCTCTAGAACTTTTTCCCCTTCCATTTTACAGAAAACTCGTGAGAGAGAAAATTGTAGAGCGAAAGATTTCCTTCAAAAATTTATGCAGTTATTTTCGCCCGGTAAATAGTTACAGCTTTTTGAAGTTTTGGTGTACTTTTCAACATTTTAATAGTAAAATGCTCGTCAGTCAAGTTTCGTTTTTAAGGTCTTTAACTCTCTTAATTATTTTGTATACTGATTAAATAAATAAGTCTAATATTTATAACCCGTATAAAAAATAAATTATGTACACCTGTACGAATAATGTATATTATTTCAAAAATGAAGCTGTTGAAATTCTCTACAAAATGGTATATTGCAGTTTTTCAACCGTTTATCTCGGTTACTGGATAAAACGGACATTGTTTGTCGCTACCGAGTTTAGAGGAGAGCGAACAACTTTTTTTAAGAAGAATTATATTTGTTTATTGTCTCGGACTGCTGATCGGCGAAAAAGGCGGTCTGGCCTAGGAAAGAAACCCCCTTTTTCTAGGTCACCGTAACTCACCCTACTTTTTGTGTGTAAACAGTCAGTTTCTTACTCGTTTGCGCCAAGTCATGATCACGTTCTACAACATTGAATTTATGTTCCAGTAGAAGGCCTACGATTTCTCGAGCTACCCTCCAAGCGAAGAGTTTTTTAATGATGCCAAAAATATGGTACCTGACATCCTCGCTGCTTTTATGAATGCTCTTATGCCACAGAAGAAAAGTTTAAAAAGAGTTAGCATTAGCCACGCTATAATTTGAGCCATTCGTCCGCCCTCATTCATTTTCCCTATCATCACTGGTAATTCTTATTACATACACTGTAAGTCTGGGTTACGGAACTTGATAAATTTACTGTCTGGCTTCGGGTTTAGTGCGTCGTATTTTGATGCTCAGCAACTGGAACTCTCCTCCATCCCCCGTAACCCACACCTGACAGAACATTTCGGCAATACGTTTTTTTATAACGCCTACTTCAATGTTGCCACTCTTGATGGACGGGACACGTTTCACAGCTATTCTAAAATCCGATAAAATCCAAAGGTTCTCATCAACGCCTTTTGCACTTAAAGTGGGAGAATTGGTTGTTATGAAACTGGTTACGTATGAAAACGTGCAGAGAAAGGGACTGAGAAATGTCGTAATAATTCAGGATTTGAACGTTTTGAGTCTACTCCGTGGGGATGAAGACCTCAACCCCCAAACCTCCAAGACACTCTGTTGATGAGAGGAAAATTGCTGTCTCTCATGAACACCCCAGGAATACCAAAAACCCCAGGGTGTAAAGGTTTTTTTGGATGTGTCTTCTGAGTCAATCAATAGTGAGCGAAGTGCAATCATACCGCTTGCATTCATCAATCACCTCCAAGTTATGATGATACTTTGTACACAGCCCTGAAATATGCTGCAGAAGACGCACATCGGGAAGGGTCCCCAACTAGTTCAGTAACAATGGATCAGCCACTATATCCCAAAGCTAGAGAAATCGAATCATCCAGCTTTGCCTATACTGGGCAAAGTAGAAATGATTCTTGGTGGGTTTCATATGCGCATGTCGTGTTTAGGTTGCATCGGACAACTGACAAATAGCTGGAAGTGACATGTAAGAACTTCTGTCCTGCATTTTTGCTCCTAATTCAGTAGAAAAAATGTTGAACGGAAAATCTTATAGCAGAGCAATGAGATGTCATTTACTTGTTCAAACCACTTTAGCTCAGATCATTTTGGAACATTTAGATATTACACCATATGAAAAAGAAAAATTAGTTCAGTTACTTCAAACCTCAGAAGAAATTACTGCACAACACATTTCCACAAATGCATCCCTTGCCAGCCTTCAGCGTATATTGAGCAACTAATTGTCATGTCTCAAAAGTAATGGACCAACAGCAGCTTTGTGGTTCCAGTATTTTGAAATGGTGGTATTGATGAAAAATTCATTGCAGCACAATGCACTGGTAACTGGGAAGATCATATGACATGCGCCCAACTTTCATGCTAGCGGGCATTTTAATTATGCAAAGTGTACTCACTTATATATACAAGACATGCTGGGACTAACAACTCGCCACCCTCAACCTAAAAAAAATATAGATCGATCGTGGATACTTCACTGTTTGGATACAACAGTGGCTGGTGTATTTTGCGTCATGGCAATTGAAGTGACACTCGTGTGACTTGAAGAATGAAGGAGGATAAATTGTTGAGAAACTTTAATATACCATGTTGTAGGGAATTTCATCAGCTTCATTTTTGAAACAATATACATTATTCGTACAGACATAATTTATTATTTATACGGGTTATAAATATCAGTATACAAAGAAATTAAGACAGTTACAGACTTTAGAAATGAAACTTGACTGACGAGAATTTTACTAGTAAAATGTTGAAAAGTACCCCAAAACTTCAAAACGCTGTAACTATTTACTGGATGAAAATAAATTAGCATAACTGGATACATTTTTGAATAAAATCTTTCGCTCTAAAACTTTCTTTTCTACGAGTTTTCTGTAAAATGGAAGGGGAAAGAGTTCTAAGAGAAAGATTGATGAAATACCTGAACCACCCCCACTTTTTTTTGAAAAAGTTTAATACTTAACAGCTCAGATCTAAAAAACAGTAATGCTTAGGTACACATATGGATATATTATTTGAAAGAAAAAATTTTATTATCTTTAATTTTTAAAATAATAAAATTTTCTGTGCGACGCACAGTTTTCGAGATAAAAGCCAAAAACCAAAAACGGGGGCCTTCACGACCCCTTCCCACCCCCGCGGTGCCTGAACCGATGGGAATTTATTAGGCGTTATTCAGGGGACCACCCACTACACTTTCCTGAAAAAATTGGAACCCCATGATTTAATGAAAGATGAAAACCTAATTTGACTGGAGTACTGATTTTAAACAATGAAGAGATCTATTCGCTTTAATAAATGTTAGTAATTAATTTACTGTCATACAATTTTGCCTGCCTACTACGTTAAAAGACACATACCAAACATAGTATTTTCCATAAAAATATTTTCTAATTTGGACATTGCTTTTCTGCCTTTTCAAGTCATATTTACAAGTTTAAACCAAAAACAAAACTGTATATTATATATAAAAAAAAACCAACATAAGACAATCTCAACGATAAAATTCATAGGTTCAAGTCCAGTTACTGGGTTTCGGTTTGCACTACACACCTCTTCGCCGTCTTTATTAACTAACTGGTTTTAAGGAAAGCAGCTAAACAACAGAAAACCGACGCAAAATTGTTCATACGTGGTTTATTAGGCAACTGTAAGAGTTGTCTGTGCTAGGAGGTTGTTTAGTTGTAGAAATATATTGCTGGATATATATTGTAAAACACATATATTATTTGATAAATACTAAAATATTTGCTTCACCCAAGTCAATGCTGCGATACCTCGTTTGTCCGTCGAATAATGTTAAGATTTAATAATGACAATTTTTTTGATGTTGATGAACGGATTTTCATAACAAAGTGTTAAGGAGGCGAGCTCAAATAGCAACGCTACATTGCGCATAAAAATTTCTTTGAAAATGTAAAAAAAAAACCACTTCGTAAACATTTTTAATACTTCGATTTCAAAATTATCTGCAGTTCTTTATATTCAGATGCTTCTGTTTTTCAGAGGTAATTTAAAAAATAAATAATTATCTTTGTAAATTTACATAAATGAAGTGATTTTAATTCATATTTTGTTAGATAAAAAGAGTATTTCATAAGCGGACAGTAAAATATATGTAACGAAAAATAAATAAAATATAATCCATTTTGCGATTGTATTTGTTTTTATTTAAATATGTCTATATTAGATTATTTATTAAAACACAATTCAAATCAATTAAGTTTGGCTTTAGTTAGAATAAAATGGCTTTGGTTTTACTATTTCGTCATAATTCATTTCAATGTTGAACAACCAGAAATTTTCAGATTTGAAGTTGAAATGTATTTAAACACAAATACTAGGCTAAGCCTATGCTTAAACAATTCTTTGATAAATGTATGGACATAGTTTAACTTATAACTAGGCCAACGTCACATGAAATTAATTATATAGCCCAAAAGTCAGTCCAGGCACGACCATTTCTTTGACAATTTATTTCAGGGATATTTAAAATTTGCAACTGTTTTTAAAATGCTTAAGTGCCATGAATATTGTGAATGTATATCAACACAATTTTAAAATTTTAACTATTCTCCACTGGAAAATTCTTTTCATGTCTAAATAGCTACATAAATACTCCCAGAAATCAACAAGACACTACAAATTTCGTGACGCAAATTTAGAATCTTCAAAAACTAAATAGTTTCACAAATAGTTGAATTTATAATTTAAAAGATGAAGTTGTTTAATGTAGAGTTTTAAATCGTTAACAAATCTTGACTTTCTACTTAAATTCATAGATGTGTTTATATTATATTTTTGCTCTCTTGTAATATACAAAAATTGTAAGACCAATCCTGTGAACAATAAACTAAAGTTATTACATGTCAACACTTAAAATAAATTAAACACTACGCTTTATGATATAAACTTTCTTTTACAAACTTAGCTTTCTTCTCCTTTGCGTATTCCTATTGTTATCAAATTCCATCTTTTGCCTTGGATTCTCGAAATGCAATATCCTGTTGTTTAAGTCTTACTGTGATCATCTCGCGTCTACTTATCTTTGGTAACAATAATGCCAAGGAAACTATTCACAACGTTATAGGCTATTAGTATGTTAATTATACGTTTTGTAAATTGCATTTACCACACATTTAATCTAACTGCAAGACAATCCTAGCAATAGGCAATACAGCTTCTAGTTTCCTCTCATACTATAACTATGTTATTCAGTGTTAGCTTTATCAACCTTCACCAGTAGTTCGAACCAAATATTACGGTAACTACCATTACATATTAGTATTACCTTACTAGGCCAGTAAACTGATATAAATTACCCGTGGTTGGAAAAGATCCAGGTAAAGCTTAAAATTGTTTTAATCTATTTTTCTGCCTCTAAAAGTAGAATCTAAATTTGGGCTGATTTAGCCTATGTGGTGAGCTTTAAGCAGTACTTAAAGTTTATATATTTTTTGAGTTATTTTTAATGTATTAGAAAAAGTCAGAAAATTTCGATGTTTTTTTGAAAATACTGCTGAAATTACGGAAATCGGCGCAAATTAATATTCTTTTAATAGAGGCAGGGTGCAAAGATTAAAACAATTACGAGCGTTACCTGATTTTTTGCAAATAATTTTTCTAGACTGTACTTGGATATATTGTCAAAAATATTATCCAACACATGTATATATTATGTGTGTATGTGTGAGTGTATGTGCTCGCAGAAGTGCGAAAAACATTCTACATACATAATAAACTAGTACCTAATGGTCCCTATAAAATTACCATACTTTTGTACATTTAGTTAAATTACTTAGTAGTAACAATAGTAGAATTATATTATAGTTAAATAGTGAGACTGCTAATTACATTCAGTATTAATTTTTAAAGTTGTTGGATGCTATATACCTCTCCAGCAAGGGTTAAATTAACTAAATTACAAGTTAAAAACATTTACCAACACCGGGATTTTTACTCATGACATTTTACTTTTAGTGCTAATGGGCTTAGCACTAAGCTAACTTGTCACGCAAAATATTCATCTACTTCACTTGTATTGTTTGTTGCATTTTAAATTTAACTGCATTCTGGAAAATCCTGCTTCTTAATATAATGTTATTAATTCATTACAGTACGTTAGTTTATCATTTAAAACGGTGGATCTATACAATTAGAAATAACAGTATTAAATGCATAATGTAAATACATCATGTACTAAATTGAATACCAGTATTATAAACAAATCTAGAGGGCTCTGTCATAAATAGTATAAAGAAAATCATAAAAATTCTATGATATTTTCACTGGAATGAGGATTCATTATTACAGAGATTTTTTATTTTTATAAAGAAGAGAGGCAATTTATAAAATATGACTAAAATGAGATTCAGTAAATCTTTATATCAAACTTGTCAAATAGGTTTAGTAAAGAATAAAGTTGGCATAATTTTAAAAGTGATAGGTGTCTGAATCATGATATGGTAAGAAATTTTCGTTGTTTGTGCTTGCTATTACCTAACCTAAAAGCTGTTGGTCGTGAAGAATAACTACCTGTCCTGATTCTAAATTTGCCAATTTAGTTGCTATGGTAATGAATCTAAATGCATTCAACAAACGTGTGTTGGTTCAGAATAAGGCCACACCTGGAGAATTGTGTTGATTCAAATCAGCTGTTTTATCTGTCATGGGGCTGGGAGTGAACCAACATATTTTCACCACTTTCAATCCTTAAAATCAATATTTGCAAATTCCTTACTTAGTGCACCTCTACATAGTGGTACAAAGATATCCTGAAAATTTTAAGGCTCTAGCTGTGATAGTTTTGGCTGTCCGTTGATTATTGATTATGAATCAGTCAGTCAGTATTTCTTCTTTTATAAATTTATACAGATTACTGTCAATCATGGAGAAATTTTGGCCCTACTGCGCATGCGTCTCCACCCTACTCTGGTTCAAGTGTCTCTGTCCTAATCAAAACTCTGGCCGTTGTGCGCATGCGTTAGGATACAGGTAACCGCTATCCTCATCACCCTACCACAATCCAAATGCCTCTGACCTAATCAAAACTCTGACCGTTGTGCGCATGCGTTAGGATACAGGTAACCGCTTTCCTCATCACCCTACCACAATCCAAATGCCTCTGACCTAATCAAAACTCTGACCGTTGTGCGCATGCGTTAGGATACAGGTAACCGCTATCCTCATCACCCTACCACAATCCAAATGCCTCTGACCTAATCAAAACTCTGACCGTTGTGCGCATGCGTTAGGATACAGGTAACCGCTATCCTCATCACCCTACCACAATTCAAATGCCTCTGACCTAATCAAAACTCTGACCGTTGTGCGCATGCGTTAGGATACAGGTAACCGCTATCCTCATCACCCTACCACAATCCAAATGCCTCTGACCTAATCAAAACTCTGACCGTTGTGCGCATGCGTTAGGATACAGGTAACCGCTTTCCTCATCACCCTACCCCAATCCAAATGCCTCTGACCTAATCAATCGTAATTTCCACGTAAATATCAAAGTATACAATAATCTGTTTGCATTTCATTCGCCTCGGTGTTGGTGAGCGAAGCAAGTGAGAGTCGAGTCCCTCTAGTTTTTCGATGATAAAATACAAAAATAGTCTAACATTTTCATGATTGTTTCCATAAATCAATTATTCCGGTCACTTGTTTACATTTCTTAATTGACCACTTTCTTTAGGCCTATGTACTTCAGATTTGTTTATGTAGTTGCAGCTGGAGATGTTGAAACATAGTTGAACTTCTATTGTCTAAATAATTATTTCATTTTTAATAGTATTGTTTGCTGATAGGTAGTCTGATAAAAATGTAAAATCTCATTTCGTTAAGTTATAATACGGTGTTAACCTAATGGGATGTATTAGCCGGAAAAGAAGAGAACAACTGTGTATACATATAGTTAATCGGATTTTAAATAAGTAGACTTTATTATTTAAAACGTTGAACAAAATGTGTTATCAAATAAAATTAAACTAAATTGTAAAAAAATAAATTTTTAAAATGTTATGGAAATACCTATATTGTAATAATTGAGAAGTGGTTAAGTGACAACATAGAACATTTTTCAATTTTAAAGAAAAAACAATGTATTGTAGAGAGTTTGAGTAAACATAAAAAATAATATACATACTAAGGAAGGGCACGTGATTAATTGCTCTGCTCTCAAAATTGTGCCAAAATAATTTAAGATACGTTTTACTTATCTATAAAAATGAAAAGCAAAATGTAGGAATAAGTTGCGTTGGTACATTTCACATAAATTAAATACTTGAACATAATGTAAGCTCATTGAATATGAGCGCTTTCAACATTTCTATTTTCAGTTAGAGATTTCAAATTTATCATACTTCCTTGCCTCTCAAAGGGGTTTAGCCGTCCAAATAAAATGGATCACACCATTCTTAAATAGGCTTGGGTTACCAATATCATTCCACATAGATTTTAGTTTTCTTAACTTTTTTTCAATTCATAAAATAACACATTTTTCGAGTCCTTCGCTTCTCCTAGAACACCCATAAAATATATATTTTCTAATAAAGTTAATTGTCTCCAAGAAACTAACCGTGAAAATGTTTTTTTATTATGACCAAGTAATGCAGTAGATAGGTGGGGGAAAACAAAACATTGTTTCTTCTTTAGTACAGAAGAATACTTTCACACTGACTTATGGTTAGCCCTAATTAAAAATATAGTGCGTGATTCCTTCTTGGTTAAAGTTATTGGTTCACTACCTTCTTCTGTGGGAGCACCTTCCAACAAATGTTTGATGGCATCTGCTATTGTTTTTTCCCGGAAGCTTTCAAATTGTTATAAAGTGAATATGCAAGTTCTTCAAAAGTATATTTCTCATTTATGCTAGCATCTTTTGGAGGCTAGCAAACTTGTTTTGGACAGCCTCTACTAGAATTTGGTACATCAGGTACTGATTCATGTTTAGGTAGACGGCAATTAAAATAGTAGCAGTGAAGTCCAAATAAATTTTCTTCAAAAATACAGTTTCCCCTGGTACACTCGTCCCATTTTTATTTAATTTATTGAGAAATATAATTTATAAGGCGTTTCCAAAATTAAATATGAATATTTATTATTTAACTAGAACTTTGTTTGAAAATATAGTGCACGAGGCAATTAAAGTCTTGGTCTTTTGTATTTAGTAGTTCATCAACTAAGTCTCGGGTTTAATTTTTGATTTTCAATGGAAGGGACCGATCACACTTCAATGAAGTAAATATAACTTATTATTGTCAAAACCTACATGCAACTGGTTTCACGTTTGAAGCAACAACGTCCATTTAGAGTGAGAAATCAACTCACTTTCTCCCTACTTGGACTGATTTTGAGAACAGCCCGTTGTTATTAATTCAATATAATTGGTTCTACGTTCAAAGTTCACAGGTGGTCGCAGCTAAATATTGTATAAACACTCTCTACAGACACTTGTTGAATATTTACCGTCATTTTCAAAGAGTGAATAAGAGTAAAAAAAAATGTGCAGTGGTTTGAACTGAAAGTACTTTTCAGAAAAGTGCATTTTTGGTAAGCATCATATTAGAATCTGTTATTACCTACTTTTGAATTTGTTTTCTAACTATAATACGAATATTGAACACTAAACATAACTTTTACGACTTAAAAATCAGCTGCACAAAGTATGTATATTTGTTTTGCGGATTAATTTTTGCTTATCAGTTTTAACGTTTTCTAACGCTTTTTAGCGAATTTCCATAGGAAAAATGAGCTATTGCAGTGACCCTTATGGTGAGACCCAAGGTCGGGAGTAGCAAATGAGCACCGATCATGGTCCCCAGAACACGTTTTGGGGTGTCATTAAAATTCATATATATAATTGTGTGTTCGCACTCTAGCGGCCGCATTTTAAGTCCGATTTGGTTCAAATTTGGTACACATGTTGGACGAGTTTCGCTCGGACGAGTTCGTTATCCAAAAGAATCCAACAACCGGAAGTACGTTTCTTGACCGGAAGTAACTATTTTTTGAGATTTTTACTACGAGAATGAAATTTTTTAAAAGTTTTTTCTAAAAATATAAATGTAGGATGTTATTCTGCACATTTTGTTTTTTTACGCGACCTTATAGCTCGCTTTGTTCCCCAAAATCGACCAAAACGTAAATTACCATACAAGTACCTGATTCGAAGCCAAGTGGTGCAAACTCGCGAGGCCACTAGGCGCAAACAAATTCTACTAATATATTACGTACACACAGACAGCTGTTCAACGCCTTCGTGAGTAGATCTATTTCCCAAATTGTTGGTTGAAACTCTAAAACATAGGCCTATAAACTTAATTTTGGAAATTTGCTGAACTCACGTCAGCGGTCCAGCTGCGTGGTCGAATTATTATAAAGATACTAGTACTATAGTATTAACTTTTGTCCCCAACGTCTGAAATTCGGTTTTGATAAAATAATATGTTGATTTATACATAGGCTATAAATTTATGCAATTATACATATAAATAATATATATTCTGAATTTAATGCAGAAAATGTTTCTTGTAGAAAAGTAATTTTATTACATAGAAT
>JAGFPH010009592.1:24874-45963 GCA_018207615.1 Philaenus spumarius | reverse complement strand
AAGAAACAGCTGCCAGGTTAAAATCAAAGAATCACCTATTTTATTTTAAAATAATCAGCAAACTATTCACCAATAAAACGTATTCTTGTCGCTAGTTAGCCTGATAACTGATAATAATAAAATAATTCATGCCATCTTTAAAAAACTTTTATTTTATCTTTAAAGGATTGATGGTTCATATACGGAAGAAACACTTTTATAACGATTATGGAGCCTTCCGGGTTGTCTAAGTAAATTTGATTTTGTTAATTTTGGACTATACCAAATGAGGTACAATTTTCTAACATGTTACTCAAAAGTATAGTGCATTGACTTTTAAATGCTTGATGTCGGCATAGGCACTGGCAGTTAAAGATAAACATTATTAATATTACCCCAGTTCAAAAAGGATGTACAATGTTTTAACAGAGGCGGTTAAATATTTAATAAAGTTTAAAAAAAACAAAGTAAAATATTCAAATTGACTTTTTGTTTAAATTAAGTGAATGTGTTAAAGATCAATGTAATGTAACTGGATCTACAGCCTGCCAAGTATGAGGGGAATAGAGGCTACCTTAGTCACGTGGTAAGCTGCTTAATGCCAGGCACGTACCCTACATCGAGTTCAATGTAATGGGAACTGTTCGTATTTGCCAGCAGTTTACAACGGTGAGCCGGTTTTTTAAATTTAATGTAAACGTTTTATTGTAACATATTTATTATAATTTTAAAAATACCTCCACTAGTTACACTAGTTACTGGGGATACAATTGCATGTTGTATATATTTTGCAGTATTACTAGAAAAAGGATTCGATAAAGTAATTCAGCAATTTTGAACAATTAATCGTATTTGTTGAATCAAAATTCATGTACGTAAAAATGGACGTATTTGACAAAAAAATCGGATCCAAATGTAAAGTCAATGTTATTGTAATGAAAATGGCGATAGATTTGCTTAATATTAGTAATGCCCCTGATTACCAACACTATAGCACTCACCAACACCAGCGAAGCCAATGCAAACATATTATTGTATAATCTTATATTTTTATGGAAATGATTGAGCAGTGGCCAGTACATAGCTAGTGAAAACAAAGATCGGAATAGATAAGACCATCCCCAAAAATCCGAATTTCGGCATCCATTGTAATTTCATCCTTCATATTTAATAATCAATAATCAAAATTTCAAACAAAGTTGAATATTAAAAACAAAAAGAAACAATATAATAAGTAACACCAGATGTTTGACTTATTATACTTACAGTAAGCATTTAGTTTAATTTTGCCTGATCTAAAAAAAAAAAAACACAGTTATTTGTTAAAAATAATTACCTAACTCTAACTAATTTTATCAGATTGGTTGCAATTAAACGTGGTTTGGTCCATTGTAGCCATAACCTAAAATGATAATCGGTTTATGATCAAATCAGCTATTTTATTTATAATATGTAATAACAGATGTTTGAATAATTATAATACAGTAATTCTCTTTCGTTGAATTTTGTTTGTGTATGCTTTTATTTTGCTAACTTTACCCATAAAACCAGTTGGTTGTAAATGATAATAAAATGATTCCAAATTTATGAATTTGGTTGCTAATATAATTAATTTATAGTAAACCAACATGTCCTTTTCATCCGAATCAGATGTTTTATCTGTTGTAGGGCTGGAAGTGAACCCTCAAATGTTCAGTATTTTTACGCTTTAGAATCAAATTTGTGCAATTTAGAATGTAGCCTACCTCTACATTTTCATATTTTATCTTAATTAGTTTTTTGCTCTACTTTCATCCTATGCCAGACAGTCATTTAGTCAGGCAGGACAAAAATACGCTTATGTATTATATTACCAACAAAAGAAAACAAAATAAAATGTAACACCAGATGTTTGACTTATTATAATACTTACTGTAAGCATTTAGTTTACCACTTAGTTATAACTTACTAGATAATTAATTTTGAACAACATATAAAATTGTGTTAGTGTTTGTATTTTTAAGAAATCAAAGCGTAATATTTGACTTCAAGATTATACCTGTGTTAATTTGAATATTAACGATCTCGACAAAAATATCGTCGAAAATAACTAAATGTAGGGTACGTTAAATTTTGCGATCAGAGATAGCAGGTATATGTCTTAGTATAAATAACATTTAACATTTATACAGTAGAACCTCGATAATCCGAACTATTTGTTACCAGAGATGGATAGGATTACCAAACACAGTATATAAATGTGACTAATATAAACATTTATAAATATATTCTATTCAAAAGTGGTCTAGACATAATAATAGGTCTAGAAAATAAAATATGGTACAGTAAACGACAAGGAAAATCTTTCATTTAACACATTAGAACCTGATGTATAATGCTGTACATTGTAATGGCTTTAAAGGTAGATTAATATGCGTTCGGATTATCAAAGTTCAGATTATCGAGGTTTCACACTGTATTCTTATTACCGATGTGTTATTATCCCCCAAGCAAACAAAGATAAAGTTCAATTTCAGTTTTTGAATACCATTAACGCAGTATGTACAATAACTTATAAACAAGTTAAGAAAAAGATGTTAAATGGACTGTGACTCACAGACAGACACACATGACAAAACTATAAGAGTTTAGGATTTTTATTTGTATTTCATAGTTACTAAGATATATAAACTAATCCGTTTTGCGACTCTTATTGGAGAACATGGAGTGCGGGTTGAGTGTATAGTTGAGTGTATTTTGCATATACTGAAAACTGCTTTATTTATTTTTCTAGAAAACACAATTCTCAAATTAAATTGATTTCTTTGAGATGTAGTAGTAAAACAACTACCTTTCATTTCCTCGCATAAGCCCTTATCGACTATTAAGCTTTCGATGCGATAAAGTTTCCCACCGATTGACGTGGCTTCGTTCAAGTCCCTCGTTAGCTCCCCCTACATTAGATGAAATCATCCACCATTAAATTATATTCCGAAAAGTATATCGATATTTCAAAATAGAATTTCGTTAATATCGAGTTTCTGTTTTTCCTGCGGTTAGGTTAACTTTACAGTAAATGACATATTTAAAATTGCTAAAGATAGATATTCAAAACAAAAATATATTGTAGTGGAAAGATTACAATCATTTGTTTGCAAATTTGTATATGTTCTATTTGAACATTTCATTATGGATTTATTAATAAAATATTGAATATTATTTTAGTTTCATAATTTTGTATCGCCTTTTACTTATCTGTTTGTTGTTTTAAAAACAATAGTATTTTTGCGCCTTTACTTTGCGACATATGCAATAATTAAACCGATTGAGCCTTCCCAATTAATTGTGGACAGGCAATGTCGATAACCCTTAAAATTTCTTTGGTTTTCTATACCTCATTTTCTTGTCTGTCTGTTACCTACAAACTATGCAATCGATTTTAAACTTAATTCCCGATCAGCTAGAGACTTAAAACTGTAAGCATGGCTCAGAAATTGATGACAATGCAATTTATTAACTGGCTTTCTTGTCAGTCTATTCGGTAAAATGTTTGCGATCGATTTTAAACTTACTTCCCGATGAGCTAGACAACTAAAACTTTAAACATGGCTCAGAACTAGATGACATTGCAATATTAGTTATCTTTCTTGTCTGTCTGTCAGGTAACATTTTTGTAATCGATTTTAAACTATCTTCCCGCTCAGCTTGAGTCCTAAAACTTTAAACATTGCTGAAAACTATACGACAATGCAATATTAACTGGCTTTCTTGGATGTCAGGTAAAATGTTTGCAATCGATTTTAAACAAACTTCCCGATCAGCTAGAGACCTAAAACTTTAAACATGGCTCAGAACTATATGACAATGCAATATTAACTGGCTTTTTTGTCTGCCATGTAAAATGTTTGCAATCGATTTTAAACTTACTTCCCGATGAGCTAGACAATTAAAACTTTAAACATGGCTCAGAACTAGATGACATTGCAATATTAGTTATCTTTCTTGTCTGTCTGTCAGGTAACATTTTTGTAATCGATTTTAAACTATCTTCCCGCTCAGCTTGAGTCCTAAAACTTTAAATATTGCTCAAAACTATACGACAATGCAATATTAACTGGCTTTCTTGAATGTCAGGTAAAATGTTTGCAATCGATTTTAAACAAACTTCCCGACCAGCTAGAGACTTAAAACTTTAAACATGGCTCAAAACTATACGACAATGCAATATTAACTGGCTTTCTTGTCCGTCATGTAAAATGTTTGCAATCGATTTTAAACTAACTTCCCGATCATCTTGGTACCTAAAACTTTAAACATGGCTCAAAACTATATGACAATGCAATATTAACTGGCTTTCTTGTCCGTCATGTAAAATGTTTGCAATCGATTTTAAACTAACTTCCCGATCAGCTTGGGACCTAAAACTTTAAACATGGCTCAAAACTATACGACAATGCAATATTAACTGGCTTTATTGTCCGTCATGTAAAATGTTTGCAATCGATTTTAAACTAACTTCCCGATCAGCTTGGGACCTAAAACTTTAAACGTGGCTCAAAACTATATGACAATGCAATATTAACTGGCTTTTTTTACTGTCAGGTAAAATGTTTGCAATCGATTTTAATCAAATTTCCCGATCAGCTAGAGACCTAAAACTTTAAACATGGCTCAAAACTATACGACAATGCAATATTAACTGGCTTTCTTGTCTGTCATGTAAAATGTTTGCAATCGACTTTAAACAAACTTCCCGATCAGCTAGAGGCTTAAAACTTTAAACATCTCTCAAAACTATACGACAATGCAATATTAACTGGTTTTCTTGTCCGTCATGTAAAATGTTTGCAATCGATTTTAAACAAGCTTCCCGATCAGCTAGAGACTTAAAACTTTAAACATGGCTCAAAACTATGTGACAATGCAATATTAACTGGCTTTCTTGACTCTCAGGTAAAATGTTTACAATCGATTTTAAACTAACTTCCCGATCAGCTAGAGGCTTAAAACTTAAAACATGGCTCAAAACTATATGACAATGCAATATTAACTGGCTTTCTTGTCCGTCATGTAAAATGTTTGCAATCGATTTTAAACAAACTTCCCGATCAGCTAGAGACTTAAAACTTAACTTGGCTCAAAACTATATGACAATGCAATATTAACTGGCTTTCCTGTTTGTCTTGTAAAAGGTTTGCAATCGATTATAAACTAACTTCCCGATCAGCTAGAGACTTAAAACTTTAAACATGGCTCAAAACTATATGACAATGCAATATTAATTGGCTTTCTTGTCTGTCATGTAAAATGTTTGCAATCGATTTTAAACAAACTTCCCGATCAGCTAGAGACTTAAAACTTAACTTGGCTCAAAACTATATGACAATGCAATATTAACTGGCTTTCCTGTTTGTCTTGTAAAAGGTTTGCAATCGATTATAAACTATCTTCCCGATCAGCTAGAGACTTAAAACTTAACTTGGCTCAAAACTATATGCCAATGCAATATTAACTGGCTTTCTTGTCCGTCATGTAAAAGGTTTGCAATCGATTATAAACTAACTTCCCGATCAGCTAGAGACTTAAAACTTTAAACATGGCTCAAAACTATACGACAATGCAATATTAACTGGCTTTCTTGTCTGTCATGTAAAAGGTTTGCAATCGATTTTAAACAACTTCCCGATCAGATACAGACTTAAAACTTTAAACAGCTCAGAACTGCATGACAGTGAAATCTGAACTCACTTTCTTGTTCTACTTACTTTTCTTCATTTAAAAGCTTTTCTGTTTTTATCCCAAATTCACTTTCAATATCATATTTATCCATACTTCTTTCTGCCATAAAAGTAAGGTAAAGCGCATGCGTATTTCTCTCATATTTTGTGTGTGTTTATAAACAAGTAAGTTCTAGTCTATTTCCAAAAGGTCATATAAATAGATTTTTACTGTCGCTGAACTACCTTTAGGTCTATTTAAGAAAGCTTTTAAAGTCATGGCCCAAGATTTATGTTTAATCAAATTATGTATATGTAAAAACATTTGTATGCTACGACATTGAGCTTAAAGTCAAGACATTTTATTAAAATTACGTAATTTCATTGAAAATTAGTATTACAAATTATTTAAATCGTAAAATTAACTACTTTGAAACGAATCATCAAAGGACAGTCTTAACAGATAAAACATCTGGTTAAAGTGATAGAATAAAACGTGAACACAGAATCACTCGACTAATATGTTTATTAATTCAAACACGTTTCAAAGTTGCCACCTTCAGTGATGCACTACCTGCAATAATCAAACTATAAGTAATCACATATAGACCCAGATGATTAACATACCTTAATCACTCAATGGAGGAAACGTTCTTCCCTTTGTGTAGTGTAAAATCACCTGAAGCTAACAGTATTGTAATAAACATAACTTTCCTTTGAATTTGTCTGTGTTTTTTTTCCTTTCTATTTTCCTCTTGAAACTTTTGTAACAGATCATTAACCGAAAAACTCAATGCAACTGCCAAATACACATTGCTCGGCGTAACGAACTTTTCTTTTACCTCTTCAAGCGTGTAATCATTACATGATTTCCTTCCACTTGGCGGTGGAATCAGATTTGTTTATGATAATACATCTATTTTATTGTGATAAAACGTGTTGTGTATGAGTCAAGTGTAATCCGCCTTTTACAACTACTTTAATGTAACAATTATATAATTAACTAGTAAGCCAAATCAAAACCAGATTAATTAGATACTCACCAGACATACATAAATAAAAAAAAAAAAAAAAAAAAAAAAACTACGTTGGAAGTGATAAATTTTATGACCGATTTATATGTTTATCATTATGCCTATTAATATTAGACTCGGAGAATAAAGGTCAACAAATTAGACAAGTCGATCAATATATTATCAAAAAATATTATATCATATTTTTAAATTGATATTATAATATTATAATATCATAATATTATAATAAGTATGCGAAAAATAGTGATCTTTATAATGTAAGCACTATTTATTTAGTGACTAATGACTTTGCGTGAGGAATTAGTGTATGCACTCTTCATAGAATTCTAAGAATAATTCAATACGGAAGGGATAATTATTATAATATTACTTATAACGTATTAGAATATATTATGTATCGTCTGTTCCCTCTCCACGCGCTTACTTGTCTATATATACTATTAGCTGACAGGACAATTTTTGCTATTGCAATAATATGGTTACCTACAGTCAGGGGCGCACCCAGGATTTTGGTTTGGGGGGGGGGGCTTCTCTAGTATCAAACGTGTCCATTTAATGGCCAGTAATACCTAAGTAATTTAGTTGGCCTATTACTATATTGTTCTGCAGGACTGTAAAAGTACATGACTACATGCTGCATGATCACCAGAAGATTGAGTAAGCTAGAAGCAACTATCTGGGGCCTGTTTCATGATAAACTACAAGTTAATAATAATATTATAGTAAATCAGCTATTAGCTCAATGGAAATCTCTTTGAAATTACAAGGTAAAGCTTGTTGATTAGATTGTAGTTTATTATGAAATGAGCCCCTGGAATAATTTATACCTTTAAGTAGTTTTGAAGTTTTCATAGAAATACAATATTAGTAGGCTATTTGAGAAAGAAATAATACAATTTAAATTTTGAATGTGTAAATTTAATGATAACACAATGAAATTGAGATGTAAGTTAAAGCAAGATAATAATTCACAAAATGAAATCTAGACGTCTGGACGATTTTTTGAGAACAGAAACTACCTCTGTATTAGTCACTTCAATTTCCCGGTGAATATTCAATGCTGCCAGGCCACTCAGTCTGTTTGCACCCATGGTATTTCTAAGATAGGTCTTTAATCGACGTAATGTAGAGAATGACCTTTCAGCTATACTTGTAGTCACAGGGATAGTACACAATATTCTCAACAATGTGTGTATATTAGGAAACAAGTCCTTGTCACATAAGTTCAACAAATCAATTGCATTACTTGGTATGATGGTGTGGGTCTTGAAGCTTTTGTGCCACAATTCAATCTCAGCTTTGAGTAGGCTTTCGTTGTTTCCGCTACTTTCAATTAAGTCATTTTTATAAAAACTACACAGCTGCAGATAATTAAGTTTCTTTTTCTCTTGGACGATTTCTTCCTTTGTATGTGATCCATCGGCTGTTGGCATTAAGCACTCAAAACCCTTTAATACATCTTTGTGCTTGATGAATCGAGATTCCAATGAAGTAATCAAAGAGTCAACCCAAGGGATAAAAATAGTTCTTTTGTAGTACACTTCAGGCGTATCTGCTGGTGTGTTGCTTCTGTTTAGCTGTCTGCTAACTGTTCGGGGCATGGAGATTGAAGATCCAAAGTCGTTGGCGATATGTTTAGCCTCTTCAAATAACGAGTGAAATTCTTGATCCACATTGTTTCTTATGGATTTCAAGTTCTCAAGCACAGTTCCAGCATGTGTGATTGCAGAAGATAAATCTAAATCATTTCCTTGCAGCTTTTTGCTCAAGTTGACTGTGTAACCAAGAAGCTTTTCTGATGCCAAGAGAGAAATTATAAATTCACCTTGTCGTAAGGTGCTGAGTAGTATTAGAGCTCCGGAAGAAGAGTCCCTATCATTCCAGTTTTTTATCTCCTCTAACGCTACTTCAACTGGTTGTAGAAGTTCCTTCATAACAAAGACAGCATCATGCCTTTGTACCCATCTAGTTGGGCAAAGCTGCAGAAGCTTTTTCTTGTTGGTTTCAACATTTACCTCAGATTCAATACAATGTTGTAAAACGGCTTGTCTTTTAGGAGTGTTGAAAAAAATTATATATTCTCTCCACTATTCCGAAGCAGTTTCTGATTGGTGCAACATCAGAAGCGTTTGATAACGCCAGGTTAAGACTATGAGAAGCGCAATGCACATATATTGCTGAGGGGTGAGCTTCTTGGATACAAGCTTGAGCCCCATTGAATTTCCCACTCATGGCAGCCGCTCCATCATACCCCTGGCCACGTAGGTTATTAACATCAATGTTATTATCTTCAAGACCTTTTATTAAGGTTTTTGCCAACTCGCTACCGGTTGTGGAGGTTAGGGGCATGAACTTAAGAAATTGCTCACAGATTTGGTAGTTGTTTGATGCGTTAGGGGCCACGTATCGTAGGCACAACGAAAACTGTTCAATTGTTGAAACGTCCGAGGTTTCATCTGCGAGAACACTAAAAAACTTAGCCTCTTTAACTTTACTTGCTATTTTTTCAGTTATAATATGGTTACAAGCATCAATTATTTGATTTTGGAAATTCCAACTTATGTAAGTAGCATTTCTGCCACACGACTCAAAATGAGATTTTAAATCTTGGTCCCCCGCTTCAATTCTGGCTCTCAGCAGAGCTCTAAAGTTACCCTCGTTTAAGGGCAATATTTTGCCTCCCACACAAAATAATAGTGTCTATTATTGGAAGGATTCTTTTCATGTTATTTTGGGCTTGAAGGTCTTTCCCTTTATCAATAGATTTGTCGATTGATTTAATTTGGCTATCCATTACTCTATTAAAGTTAACTGCGCTTATACAAGAGTCCTTGTGATACTGTGAGGCTGCATGCTTTTCAAATTTTTCCAACGCTTTTTTCCAGTTAGAAAAACCTTCCTCAACAAGTTGGCCAGTATGTTGAGCGTTACTCTTGCCTACTTCTTTTTTTGAAAATAACATACAATGAATACAGTATGCAGAGTCTTCAATTCCTGAATATGACAGCCAAGTATATTTGTTTAACCATGAAAACAAAAATGTTCGTTGTTGTTTACCGTATGATCTGTAAGGAAAGTTATAACTACTTTGAGGAACCCATCTGTCATTTAACACTTTTAACTTTTCATTGTCCGTCAATTTTATTTTGTTTTTAAACAAAGCAATGTCTAAATTATTTTGACTTACATTTGCCTTTGGAGTACTGCTTACGGTAGTTACTGAGACATCCTTCAACATAAAACTAGGCTGTTCCTGTTCGGCATTTGTAGGCAGCTCCTTACTTGCTGAAATATTGCTACATTCACCCACCACATCACTATGATCACTAGCCTCATTTTTACGGTATTTCAACGGTTTAAAATAGTTTTGTATTTTTCTTTTATCACCCATCACTAATAAATGATCTAATTTGTCAGACTAAAAACTTGACAACACTCGCTCACTGGCTGTAACATACACTGAAGGCCTACTGCAATACGACTGCCAAGTTTAGTGCCAACTAGACAACTACACTGCGACGGCGCCGGTGGGCGTGGCCACGTCAATGTCACGTGAGCGTTGCCCATGGTAACAGCACGTAGTCACTGTAAGGCAGGGCGGGATGGGGGTGGGAGGCATCACAGCAGGGCAGGCAGTGGTTGTACTGTCTGGATACGTAGACCTAAATACTTTTTATTAAACGCTTGCACTCTTTGATTCAATCTAGGTTTGACATTTATTATATTTAAAAAAGTGAAAAATTAATATAGCTAACCCAAGGTCCATGGGGGGGACTTCAGCCCCCAAAGCCCCCCCCCCTGGGTGCGCCACTGCCTACAGCAGATGTTATATCTTAAAGTATTTTAGCTTATTCTGTGTGTATTTTGAAACAGTGGTTTTTTACCGCTTGCCTATGTGTTTTACGCGATTTGTATTAGAACAACGCTTTCTTCTTTTTTTCCTCGTTTTTTGGTATTTGTTCTGGATGCGACCGAGCTGCATCAGGTGATGATGTACACTGTTCTGACAGGGTTGGAAATTGAGAAATTTGGAGAACATCGTCTGTAACCTGGAATTAGGGATGCTGACTGTATTTCCCACACTAATATCCATTGAGTGTCAGGTAAAGAAGGTGTGAGAGGAATGAAAACATCAAAGCCTCTCGTCAGTTCCCCAGTAAACCTTAGCCTTTCTATTCCCTCAATCGGTTTGCCAAAACTCTCCAACAACAAAAAACTATCTCTGTACACCTGAAATTCATAAAAGATATTTCGGATGCTGCTTGGATTTCAGAGGAGGTTCCAAAAGTTACCGGTTTGCTCATATCCCCGATATATTATTTGTTTGTTTAATAAATATCTCCTGTTACTTTTAAAGTATATGGTTTGAACCTGTGCCAATTGTTTGAAACATGACTAACACCTCTGGTCCTCACCTCAAACCCAGATAATAGTGTCATGTACAGTTAAAGCCAAAGAGTAGAATAAGCATTGGCAATCTGGCCTAGAAGAAACTACTCTGTGAGGAATAGATACTCCATTAACGTATATGACCTCCATATTATAATAATATTATAATATTATAATAATTATTATTATAATTATCCCTTACATATTGAATTATTCTTAGAATTCTATGTAGAGTTCATACACTAATAAATCACTCAAAATCATTAGTCACTAAATAAA
This sequence comes from Philaenus spumarius, assembly GCA_018207615.1. Lineage (NCBI taxonomy): Eukaryota > Metazoa > Arthropoda > Insecta > Hemiptera > Aphrophoridae > Philaenus > Philaenus spumarius. Next base: position 34,586 of record JAGFPH010009592.1, on the reverse strand, counting down.
TAATGCTTACATTGTATTGGTCACTATTGTTCACATACTTATTATAATATAATATAATTATAATATTTTAATATTTTAATAATTATAATAACGTATTATTATATACTATGTATCGTATATTCCCTCTCCACGCGCTTACTTGTCTATACATACTACTACCTGGCCCGATCCGGCTTTGCACGTTAAGACAAATCAAAATTAAATGTATATTAACAAAATATGTATATATATCAATAAATATATTACGCTATGTATTCTTATGGGGATTTTTAGTAACTTTGACCCCCAAAACCCCTAAAGTTTCCAATTTTTTTGAAACATTTCTTAGCGAGCAGCTAGGGTCCTAGAGGAAGCTACATACCAAATTTCATTGCAATCCGTTCAGTAGTTTTAGAGAAATCGTAATTTAGTAACTTTGACCCGTCCCCAAACGCCTCTTAAAATTTAGAATTTTTTTAAACCCTTTCTTACTGAGCACCTATGATTCTAGAGGAAGCTGCATACACAACTTCGTTCCAATCCGTTTAGTAATTTTTGAGAAATCGTGATCGGTGAGTCAGTGGAATTTGCTTTTATATATCTATATATAGTACTACGTATCGCCTATTCCCTCTCCTCGCTCTGACTTGTGTCTACGCAAAACGTTTGCGTGAAGCGAGATTTCAGAAACATAGTCAAGCGAAAGTGCACAACGGGCCAACTTAAAAAAAAAAAAATATATATATATATAAAACTATTTAAAAACAACAGACTTTATCTAGAACTATCTAACTATGCTGGCGGGGGTTTTAACTCGGTAAATGTGTACAATTAAAAGTAGTACTAACTTTACTGTAGGCATGTTTGTTGAAATGTGTTATTTACATTAAAAAAATAGAAAACTATATTTTTTTTTTAATTGACATTTGTATTATACTCACATATCAAATAGTTTTAAAGTTTCAAAATATTATAAAATAGTAACATGGTATAAAATTTAGATATACCCTAATAATAGAAATGAAATTGTAGGATTATTTGCTGAAATTGTTTAGTTACATACAGTATTATATATCAAAATAAAGATAAACGTACTATCGTTTAACTGTTTTTTAAATTTTATATTGATATATCAAATGATTAAGACGTTATTAATAGCCTATTACGATGAAGAAATTAATAATCGACTATATTTAATATGTTATACGAAAATGTACGAATGTTCCCAAAACTAAACGAATATGTAACACTTCTTTAAATTTGTATAAATGAATATATTGATGATGTGAGGTTGTATTTATATTTATTTTATAACCTCAAAGCAAATCTTATAACGTATTATAGCCTACATTAGTTATATAACTCATATTTAAAAAAATAAACTTCCCAAGACATTATATTATTTATTGAAGTTGAAAACATAACCCCAACATTAATCTACTCTAGGTTTTGTTTAAGTATTAAAGATGATTTGCGAAATTAGCGGTTACATTATATTGTTACTCACATATGTAAATAAGGACGTACACTCTCTTTATAGTAGGTAATTGTAATATATTATATTATGTTTTCTGTTCCAGGTACGTTTATTTTTGCTTGCCTTACGACAAAACTTCCTATATTTAATCATGGTGTAATAGGACAAACAAGTGAGTTTGTTTATACATAACTTCTGAAGTATAAATACATGATTAAATAAGTTAAGCAGAGCGAAATTTCAAGAGAACAAAGAATAGTATTTTGAAACGTATTTCAATAAAACTCTTCAAATCTTAGGTAGAATCATTTATTATTGTCGTCCATTTAAATTTGCACTGAAAAAAACACTCAACTGAGTTTAGTTCATATAGTTTTAGATTTAGATAAGAAGTTTCAATTACGAAGGCATACAAAAACTGTTTGTTGATGAGCAGAATCACAATTTAAAAATCTAAAAATAACTGCAAATTGTTGAAACGTTCATTTTGAACGAAACAAGCGATAATGAGGTGCCATAATAAGACTATTTGTGTTTGCATAATTTCTTTATATGGTCCGTTACATTTGTAATGGTTGAATCGAACCTAAAATCCTAATGTGTATATTGCTACCCGAGCAAAAATAAACTTACTAAATATAATAATACTATCATGCTATAGAAAATACTGCATTTATTATAATGAATTATTAAAATCATACTGTATATTTTCCTGAACCTTATGAACGAACTTATTAAATCACTATCGGAAGTAAATTAATCTGTTTCCATTGTAACCCATTTGAGACAAAATATTTTCTTTAATATTAGGAAAATGATGAAATACCAAATAGTTATGAAGTTTGTCTGCACACTGCTTATAAATTTAAAGCTATATAAAAGATAATAGATATTCGCTGTAACGCCCATTTTCGGAGTTCTACTTAGCTTATTTGAATAATTTTGTTGACGTTGGAGAACGTGTCTTGAATAAATCCAAAAATAATCCCCAATTAGCCACTTTTCGTGCACTTTCTCACAGAAAACACGAGAAATCTTTGTACCCGCCTTAACTAGTAAGTGTGATAGCAGATTATTCCGTTGGGATTTTTCTAAAGTCCTTCCTCTGAAAATTTGTTTAATAACAAAAATGCAATTTTATGACAAACAAATATACTAAACTCGTTCCTATAGAGCTCTTGAAACAAGCGTTATCAAATTATTTGGTAATAACATTATATTCTGTGAAACACTGTTTAGTCTGTAGCCACCATATCAGTTATGATAGTTAATAATTAATTAATTAACATAATTATTATTCTAAAGAAATAATAGCTTAGAAATTTATTTGAAGTTATTCCTAGGTCAAACAAAAACCATTTTAAAAATGTTAATCTATCTTTAAAAAACTATTGTGTATAGTAAGTTATAATAAAGTTCTATAAAAGCGAGTGTATGAAGTAACAAAAGAGTATAGCTCATACGCAAGGGATATTGTTTGTTTTAATCGTATAAACATATAACAACTGATTTCGTACACCAGCTGTAGTACTTCAACAACTATGTGAATCATTTCAGGTTATGTTTACAACTTTTAGGTTAAATTGTGTATTGTACACATCTGATTCTTTCTGCCATGTTAGCTTCCTGACAAGTATGGATAGCGCATGCGCATGCTCGTTATTTGGGCTATTGGTTTGCAATATTGCTATTTTAATAGAATCATTCAAGTGGAAGGTTCTGTTTATTATTGACAAATATAGTCCTACTGACCATGAAAACTTGAAAGAGATTTAAAATGTACAATAATATGGTTTTTTCCTAAATGACTAAATAATATATTTGGGCTACAAATCGTTAATTTGTAAAGCTACGATAAATCTATGATCTTTTTATTATTTTTCTAAAATGTATTTCAAGTCTTTAAGTAAAATATTTAGTGTTACACTTTTTCTGACAAGTCTGCTTTCTGACTCATAACATTGAATACACTTTTATAACGCATACAAAAAACATAGTTTTGTGTTTCAAATTAAAATGCAAGTGATCTTTCACAGGAGCTTATTAGCGTGTATTAATATGGACAACGTTAAATTATATCGTTTATAATTAATTGTGTGAACGTTACAAAGCCTGCCATGATCCTCATGTTTGTAAATATTGATAGTCTTTTCCAGAAACAATTAATCATTGGACAAACTATTACTCTTAAAATTAATCCAGAGCTTTCTGAAATACAAAAGCATAAATTTATGAACAAATAATTAAACCGAATTGATTGAAGTTATAACATTTACAACCAATATTTTATACTGATTTCTGAAGATCATTTAAAAATCGTTACAGTTTGCTACCTTCTAACACTCAATTTATTTTAAATTAACGGTTGCTAGTTAATGCTCTTTTTAAAATATCCATCTATTTTTGATTAAACACATTTCAACCTATTTCTCGCTAACATATGTTGGTGTCTTGAAACTTACTTTTGTGTACTCATCTTAACCATAATTGAGTAACAAATAATATTTACATTTACATCCAAAACAACTTTATTAAACTGGAAAGAAAAACACAATATAAATAAATATTAGCAAATTGGTCTTCTCTTACATACACGGTTACAGCCAGATCTCCTAAAAAACTTAATTAATTTTTCTTAACAATTATAAAAAACACATGTTCAAGTAACATATGTTGAAGTCAAACAATTTACAATCTGTGTACTTGGACTACAAAGAACAAAACATAATATTTATTATATGATCAACTAATATTTTATAACATCCTCCCCCCCTTTAAAATTTGATAACTCTACAATAAGAAAATTTTAAAGATTTGAAAAAAGAGTAAGTTTCTGGGGTACTTTCACTTGTCTTCCGCTTCTAGTCTTCTTTTCAACAGTCACTTTTTCTTTATTGTTTACTTCTTTATTCTTATTAGTTATAGACATTTCTTCATTAGCAAATATTTCCAACGGATACAGTCTCTGAAGTGGTCTAATCAACACACCGTTTGCTGTTTTCACTTTTGCTACTCTTGAAATATCATCTTTTCCTGGATAAACTTCTTGTATTAATCCTAAGGGCCATCTTATTCGCTTTACATTGTCATCTCCGATTAATACTATTTCACCAACTACGGCTTGCCTACATTTCAGATTCTTACCATGATGAACAAGTGTAGCCAAATATTCCCTTTTAAATCTATCTCTTAGTGATTTCCTTAACTTATTCACATAGCGCACTCTCTTATTCAAGCTCGATGTTTCAATTTTGTCTAAGTCAGGCACCTCAGTAGTTGTCATCGGTTGTAAAAATAAAGCAGGCGTTAATGGTTGTAAACAGTCATCATCATTTGAGAGATAAGTCAAAGGTCTTGAATTCACTGTTGCTTCACAATCGCATAAAATAGTTGACAGTTCCTCATATGTGACTGACGAATTTCCTAAATTTCGTCTAAGAATTTCCTTTACCATTCCGATGAGCCGTTCCCACCAGCCGCCCCACCAAGCTGCTGAAGGAGGATTGAATATCCAATGAATCCTTTGCACAGTTGTAACCTTCACTATTTCTTCCCAGTTCAGTTTTTTCAATAGATTACTAGTTCCTAAAAAGTTCCTACCATTGTCTGAATATATTGTAGTAGGTCGACCTCTTCTCGCTATGAATCTACGAAGGGCAGAGAGAAAAGCTTCTGTAGAGAGTGAAACAATAAGTTCAAGATGTATTGCTCTATACACTGCACAGGTAAATAATACAATATATGCTTTTATACCTTCTTTCAAATACAGAGGCCCAGCGATGTCCACACCAGTTGTCTCAAAAGCTTTTGAATCATTAACTCTTGCCAGTGGAAGTGGAGGTGGTGGTGTCTGAAGAGGTTTAACTTTGTGTCGCTTGCAAATACTACATCTTGATACAATCTTTTTGACAGTGTTTCGACACTTTAATATCCAAAAGTTTTGCCTCAGAATTGAAACTAGGGTGTTGATGCCCGCATGGAAATGGAGACTATGTTTTTCAATTATGAGCTTTACAACCATTCGATGGTTTGATGGTAGTAAAATAGGATACTTAAAATCTTCAACATCGTCCATGAGGGTCAACTTTGATGTTACTCTCAACAAGTTATTTTCATCAGTAAAAATCTGCATTTTAATGTTCTTCAATGTCAGCTCCTTAAATGATTCACTTTGTATACATCGTAGAAGTTTGGTTTCTGCATTTTTTACTTCGGATCCATTTAACTCGCCATTAGTCTTGTTCCCTTTTGTGTTATTACAAAAACGAAAAATCCATCCAATAACTCTGACAGTTTTTGTATACTGGTTAACATTATTTAATTGTTCCGTGAATTTAGGCTCTTCTACTGAAACCGATGTAACAACAGATTTTCTTCTTTCTTGATTAACTTCTTCTTCCTGAATCGTTATTTCACTTGTTGGCCACTGATCTTCAGAATCTTTTAACCAATCAGGGCCTTTCCACCACTTACTAGCTGCTAAGTGTCTACCACTACATCCTCGGGAGGGGAGATCGGCAGTGTTAAAGACTCCAGGAACGTGATACCAGTCATCAGGATTTGTTAACCGAGAAATCTCATTACACCTATTACCTACGAATGTACTCCAATTTCCTTTAGTTTTAATCCAGGCTAGTGCAACCATAGAATCCGTCCAAAAATAATGTTTACAATCAGGGATTTTTAGAACTGACTTTATGGTAACCAACAGTCTTGAAGCTATGAGAGCTGCCATCAACTCCAAACGTGGAATAGTCATGGGTTTTGTTGGCGCTAACCTAGCCTTAGCTTCAACAAGCTGAACTGAGACCCTCTCTCCTACTTTGACTCTAATAAAAATACATGTTGCATAAGATAATTTACTAGCATCAGCAAACGTGTGAAGACTTATGTTCAGCACTGGACCTATACAATCACTAAACCTCCGTGGAATCCTACAGCTTGTCAAATAGTGCAGATCCTCAATCCACTTATCAAACTGTAGTAAAACGTCGTGAGGTAGTTCATCGTCCCAGCGAAGTTTCAACTTCCACACTTCTTGTAGTAAAAGCTTAGGGATCAAAGTAAATGGACAAGTAAATCCTATTGGGTCGAATAATCGGTGAGAAATTGATTGTAAACTTCTTTTTGTGATAGGTTTATCGAATAAATTTACCGAATTTATATTACAATATAGCTCATCTGAGTTTACATCCCATAGTAAACCTAGTACGGGAACCGAAGTGTCTGATAGAAACATATGATCATTTTCGGATTTGTAGATCTTTTCAGGTAGTGCAGCGTTACTCGCCCAACCACGTAGCTCAAACTTTGCTGCGGATAGAAGAATCTGTGACTCCTCAACAAAGCGATTGAGGTCAGCTTCGCTTTCTAGACTTGTTACACAATTATCTACGTAAAATGATTCTTTCAGAATATCTGCAGTTTCCTTTAGAATATCTGGAGCCTTTTCTAGGTGGTGACATAAGGTGGCACTTAACAAAAATGGACTAGATGAAACTTCAAAGACTACCCTACAGTGTCGAAAGTAGGATATTTTCCTAGATGCGTAGTCATCCCACCATAAAAACCGCATAACATCCCGATCATTTTGTGACAAACTTATCTGCAAAAAAGCTTTCTTTATGTCTGCAACTACACCTATAGGCTGCTTCCTGAATTTCATCAATAGAGATGGAATCAATTCTATTAAGTTAGGACCCTTTTCCAAACAAGAGTTAAGAGAGTTGCCATTACAATCCAAAGCTGATGCATCGAAGACTGGTCGGATCTTGGTCGTGATACTGGCCTCCTTAACTACAGCATGGTGAGGTAGGTAATGCTTAGGCCTAATGTTAGATGATGATTCTGTTATTACCTCTTCAGTTATCCCAGCATTCAACCACTCTGCAAACACTTGGTCATATTCACTAAACTTGCCTAACTTAACTAATTTCTTAGTAACAGAATATAACCGCTTTTCAGCCATGTCTCGGTTGTCGCGTAGTTCAGGATGGCCTTCAATCCACGGAAGAGTCACCTCATACCTGCTTTCACTATTTACAGTAACGGTATTCTTAAAATGTTCCATAGCATCAGCTGCCAATGTCTCCTTTGATTTAGCCTCCATAGGCTCGTTAATACCTAAAACATCCAAACGCCAGAGGTCTGAAATATCCATTTTGACAAAACAACTTATGCTAGTTATTGACCTTTTAGTGATTCCATTATACTGACCCATGACTGTCCAACCAAGATGGGTGTGTACAGCAACTAAAGACTCATCTAGGCGTTCAAGAGTACCTGTAAGTAATTGCCCTAAAACATCCGCTCCGAGCAGCAACTTTATGTCTGACGTCTCTCTGCCGACATCTGAAAGATGAATTCGCTTGCTCCTTAAAATAGATGAATATTTGCTACTGTCTAGCCTAGGCACATAGTTACAAATCTTTTCTTGATCTAGTACATTAACTGGAAAACTTACAGTACCTTTGAGATCACTGACTTCCACCTGATATAGGTTATGTGGAGTCTGTTTAGTTTCAATACCTCCAAACAACCCATGAATGATTGTTTCTTCTCCAGTTTTAGTCAAATGTAATTGATCCACACAGTCTTTTGAAATATAAGATCTTTGTGACCCTGAGTCTAACAGTGCTCTAACTGGTGAGGATTGTTTCTGGCCAAGCCCTGATGTTCTTACAACCAAAGTTTGAAGTAGTGTTTCTTTATTTTGATTTGAGATCAAAGACTCTGATTTTTCATTAACTCCTATTGAGCACACATTTTCTTTGTTAGTAGCTCCACTTTGATGTAAGTTATCTAAGTTTGGACACATTAGGCTATAGTGTTTTCTTTTACAAATAGCACACAATACATAAACTTTACATTTTTTACTAGTATGGCCTATCTTTAAACATGAAAAGCATGCTCCCTTTTTTGTAATAAACTCTCTCTTTTCTTTTAAGGTAAGTTTCTGCAAGCCAGCACAATCTTGAATACTATGATTTCCTTTGCTACAAAATAGACATGTAGGCCTACTCACCGCCACAGAGCTGTCTGTTGCGAGAATTGTAGACGCTGTAGGTAAACCCTTTTCAAATTCACGTTGAGTGCGTGGCTGTCCTTTCGGTTTCCGAGTGTGGTTGTCCTTTGATATGAGGTCTCGGTCGACTGCAAAGCTGGTTCTCGCAAGTGTCAACCTCTCTTCACTCTCAACTTCAGAACGTAAAAAATTTAACAATAACTGTAAATAATTAACATTATTACTTGAGTTTACTGACTCAGTGCTAGCTTTAAATTCATTTAGGCCTATTTTATTAGAGGTTCTATAACGTTCCCAGGCTTTAAGAGTTTCATCTGGCAAAGCAGACTCGACTAATGGATACAACATGGCAGCATATTTGTCTGAAGTAACACCAAGGGTTTCTAGGGCACGTAGTTGAGTTTCAAGTTTATCAGAAAGAGAGGAAAGTGGCATGTTATTCATTTTAGTTGCTTGTTGCAATACTAAATTTAGCAATTCCCTAACATAAACTTCTATTAAAAACTCATCTCGGGCAAATCTGGACTTTAACTGCTTTATAGCCTTTACATAATTTTCACCAGAAGGAGGAAATGATTCTACGATCTCCCTAGCTGAGGAACCTGGTGTCATCGATTGAATTAGATATTGAAATTTATCTTCAGGTTCAATTTCTTTGTCTTCATGGACCTTTTTAAATTGTCCCCAAAACCCAATCCAATTCTTTATATTTCCATCAAAGAGTTGTAATTCTAACTTAGGTAAGTGAAAATATCGTTTATGTCTCTGCGAAACTAACTCACCATTTTTGCTGCTTGTAGATGCATTTAACATTTTCTCATACTTAGCCTTTATGAAAAACCATTTCTTTTGATACTCCTCTTGACTGTCATATTCCACATCCAACTGGGTATCATCAGTGTCTCCGACAATCAACAAGTTCTTAATTTCCACATCTAATACCATTAGGTTGTCAATCTTGCCTTCAATGGCTGAGAAACTTGCTTTCATATGTGTTTCTTTACTACTAAAAGGCAATTCTTCATTATTTAAAAGATCTTCTAATTCATTATAAGCCTTAGTGAAGAGTCTTCTTACTTGTTTTCTTTCCTTTTTCAATTTATCTAGGCCTTCCATTATTGAAGTTATTAACTAGGCCTAGCCTATAATACACAAATTAAATATCCTGTCACGGTCGCCATTAAATGTCTTGAAACTTACTTTTGTGTACTCATCTTAACCATAATTGAGTA
>JAGFPH010009591.1:29310-41631 GCA_018207615.1 Philaenus spumarius | reverse complement strand
ATTACCAACTATTCGAGGGAACTGTAACTTAAGGCCTAATTGTTTTCGGGTGTGTTTAGTAATTCAATTATGGTCTGCTGACTTAACCGTGAGTTGCTACCGATTTCGCGGGGGCCGGCATGACGGTATGTAGTTCCGTATCGAAACCAAAATAGGACGAATAGCGAGGTTTGGCTCAGATCGCCTTGTAAACCGATTAGTGTCTAGTGGCAACCTTAAATTTAGTTTTTACATTTAGAAATGTGTTTCGTCAAAGCTGGTTACCCTTTTGCGATAGTGCTAAAGTCCGTTCTCAGTTTAGTTGATAGCATGGGCAGGCACTCTACTAGCCCGCATGAAAACGTCAATCTAATAAAACTCGTTTAAACTAGTTATTAGAAATATTTTCCCCGTGATATTGTTTTTTATTGATTTTTATATTTTTAAGAATGATTTGAACAAAATGAAAAAATGGTTGTTTTGTTTACATTTATTTTGACGGAAGAGCTGTTTTTTTTTTACGAAAGTAAATGATTAAATATTGTGAAGCAATAACGGAATAATAATATAAAAACTTTATGCAACATCTTTAAATTCAAAATTTGTTATCAAAACGAATTAAGGATTGAAAAAAATAAGCACCAACCGTTAGCTTAATCGCTTAATGTTATTTGGAGCGACATAAGAAAATTTCATAATACGGTTTACTTAAACATGAGGTAGGTCACTGAAATAAAGACATTTGGATGTTGAATTAAACACTGAGGCAAGGATATTCATAACTCAATTTAGTAGCGAATGAGCCGATGTAATTAGGTCAGGTAGTAGCGCGGCAAGCCTCCATAAGGCCCGCGCTATCAACTAAACTGTGAACGGACAATAGTTGTTTCCCTAATATGATGAGTTGTCAGTGATCCGCGGCCCTTCGGCAAAGCTCGTCATCGGAGTTTAAGGGGGCGCTTTCCTGCCCGCCATATTGAACCTGATTCCCATAAGAGCGATGCTACAGAATAAGTCATTTTTTTTCCGTTAATTCGTGGAATAAGTTAAAAAATTTGGTTTCATTTTGAAGTACTGTCATATGCGGATGTTGATTGCCGAATACATTTTCAAAAACCGTTTTACTGTTTTCATAAACGTATGATATAAATAGTAAAAAATAGTAAACTTTATTAATTTTTTACTCAGTTGCAAAAAGAGATATTGCAAGAATCCTTAGCAATCAACACCCACAATCTATTTTACTTTAAGAAAAAAAAAATACAGCTTTCGTTTTTTAACAAAAACAGCACAAAAATATGCTTAATAGTGAAGGTATGTTTTGGTTATTTAACATTGAAATTGGTACCCAATATCGTAGTTTTGAATGTGGAGAGCCGAGCCTTAATACTACTAATTTAAATAACAACCCCACGTTCCATTTGCCACAGTTACAAAACACGCTAATGCTGTATTGTTAATTTTAGGGGCTAAAGGTTGGTAGCCCAAAAAATTAATACTTTATAATACTGATGTGTATCTTTTGAAAGGGCTTTATATAAAAAATATCGAAACTATTTAAAAAAAACGTTACGGTCCCTTTATAGTTTTCAAGATATTCCCGAAAATGTTTATTCCCATTCCCCGTTCTTTTTACGAAAGCAGAGCAGCTAAAATGTTTAAAACCCAGCGATGGTTCGAAGTGCTCGTATATTTTACTGGAAACTGTATTGGTTTCGATTTTTTAATGGTGTGCAACCCCAGACGAAACAGTTCCTACAGCTATTCGTAGTTCCACCAAACTTTCATGCAACAGTCTGTACTTAGTGAAATCCCATAATAAGGTAAAACATAACTTACACAAAATTAAAAAAAAAACAACAACAATATAATATTGTTACAGCTGTTTCGCCGTTAAGTACCATCAGACGACTAAAAACAAAAACTAAAATATATAAAAACAATTCAACATCTATGTTGTGATGGAATAGCAAAGGAAGGGGGCTGACCTTGGAGTACCTGAGAAGGACAATTTATTTATTTATTACAGCCAAAAGACATATATATATATGCATAGGCTACGTCCAATATAAATTGACTTTAAAAATGCACAAACACAGTACAATTTTCACAAAGATGAGAAATCCTAACTATTAAAGGGGAAACAAGCAATAAAATTTAAAATGCAATTAAAAATAAAATTATGCAATAATTGACACAAATATAATATTCATAATTTAAATAGAATAATTAATAAAAATACTACAACATATACCTTAATAATTTTATAACTATCGAATTTTGAAAAATTAAAACAAATAATTTAAATTAATCATAGACTACAACTAACGTTTAATTTAAAGTTGGAGAACACATCTATGATTTCAAGGCCGGCTACAGTACATAGAACTCCTCCACAGGGTAGAAAGATCGAGGCAATAGTAGCTGTCTAAATCTGTTTTCAGAAGGTAAAATATCCTGCAAATTTTGATTGCTCTGTGGGAGCTTATTTATCAGTCTAGCACCAGCCAGGGCTCTATAACAAGGGCTGAACCGTTTCTTTGATCTCGGCACTGTGCCGCCAGTTTCACTCTGACGTCACCATGTTGATACACGCTAGCTGGTAACATTTCAGTAATGTGTGCGCAGTCGTTAACTCGCTGTTGTAACTCGATGGAAAGGCTTCAGTAAAATAAAATTTATATATTCTTAATCTACATAAAGTGCGGATTCTAACAGTATAAAAAACTTTTATTTTAACAGGTATTTCGAATTTTAATCATTGAAAGTATTTGAGAATTATCACAGACTGACATGAAAAAGTTACTAAGCGAGGAAATGTTTTATTTTTGGATTATAAACAAACTTCCAGCGGGAAAGTTGTAGCCAATGAATTAATCTAACCTATCCAATTCACCGATTTGTGATAAAATGATTACATCATTATGAAATCGTTTTTTAAATGAGCGCGAGGAGGTGCCGCGCCGCGACTCCTGAAGTACAGTTGTTTGATACGGGAATAACGTTTATGTACATATTGTTATTTTAAGGTAATATAGTAAATCACTTGTCCCCAGGTAATTATGCCTGCTAGAAAAAAAGTAAGCATTTTATTTTAACATAAACTAATTATAATTTATAATTAAAATTTGATATTAAATTGATAGGCTGTAACCTACTGCATCCAAGTGAATTATTGTACGTTGTAGTTTAATCAAGTAAATCTAAATACCAGTATGCATGCAACGCAGAATGATGTAAAATATGTTGCTGGATCCTCTGTTGTGTTGTCTATTTTATAATTTTGCACTTTTTAAACCTAGTATTCTGTTTTCAGGTTTTTGAAGGAAAAATATGTACTCATCACAGCCATTACAACGGACTTGCAGTAAAAACTACGGGGGCAAGGAGCGAAAAGGTAAGAAAATAATATGAAAATACGTGTAAGCAAATCGGCTGTAGTCCATGCGATTCCGTGTAAAATGCGTATAGGATGCAATTTAGGAGACAATAGGAGGCGATTTATCGACCGTGCGTATTGTTAGCATTGTTTGATTGTAATAAATATATTAATTAAATCTTATTCGTATATTATTATATTTAAACCTGATGGTACACATTTGTAATTCTGTAAACTTGTATTTGTATTTTCAAAGCAACGTTTTAATCAATGACATTGTTAGCAGTACAATTTCAATAAACTGGAACTGCTTCAAATTTGTTTACAACATAGAACGTGTAAACGTATGTAAGACATGCATTGCGGTGCATTTTTTCCAAGAACGAGGGTTGGTTAGGTGGATTTATAAGGATTTTGAGTAATACTTCGGCTTTTGGCAATTCGAGATACACGCGAAGCGATGAAAGTACTGAATTCTTTGACTTTAAAAAATTTACGATTGAAGGAACTGAAGGAAGAAATATTGTTTCTGAAATCATGTACTCTCGTGAGGAGAAGAGTTGAGCCGATTTGTTTTAGAGAAAGCGAAGGGGTAATATTTGCTACACTTTAGAACCGTTAAATGTAAATCCAATCTTACTATCCGGAGTGAATAAATTCGATACAGCTGGTTATTAATAAAATAGAGAGCATTATTATTTCCTCCTATACATTAGTAGCATGCATCTGAAAAAAAAAAAAATTATCAGTCTTATTTAATTGAAAGCTACTGTACCGAGACATAACATTGTCCTAAATGATAATATTTTACCTGCTGCAGTAGACCTTACACATTGATTTAATGGGTTTTTTTTTGGATCAATTATAATATTTAAGCGAAACGCCTATAGAGCCTGTATACGACAAAGATCTGAATACAGAAATCTTGTCAAGTAGTTCAAGGTAATTGTTAACTTTTATGTAATTTAATTTGAGTCGTTTAAGATTGATTTATGTTCGGCCAATGCGAGTAGCTAAACCCGTTTAAAATTCGAAATATCAAAATCGGAAGTAAAATTTAACGGAAAAGGTTTTTTTTTAAAACAAATAAAAAAGTATGAAAAGTATGTTTAAATTATAAAAAAGGTTTACAAAATATTAATTTGCGTTGGCTATTTTCAAGTCGGCTGCCGTATTGGGAAAATTGTCGATGTTGTCGCAATTTTACCAATACATAGCTGTAGGAAATGCTAAAAATAAGAGGTCCGACAATTTTTTAAAAATTTTTTTTGAGAAATCCATCCAAACTGATACTTTTTTGACAGTCGTTAATATAATGTGTAACGACATCAGACTTCAGTAAATTTTTTACGCTTCAAATTTTTTTCGTAGAATCTTTAGTTTTTCTTTACATTTAACTTTTGAAAAGTTTAATCGTGACAAACTGCGGAGAAATGAAATTGTGAATTTTTGGTTGAACAGAGATCGAAAATATTCCTACTGGGAATTTTTCAAACAATGCTTACAATCTTCTAAACTAAACAAGATGATGCACGTGTTATATTGTATATTTGATAGTTTCGACCTGCTGAATATAATGGTAAAGTTTAGTAGTGTGGTTGCGGGACACACTGTATATAATTCTAATTGCCTACAGGTAAACCGTGTTTAATACGGTGACGTCTCCACAGCGCCGAGGGCAAATTAATCTCCTCAGCGCCGAGGCCATAAATTGCATACAGCTAAACCGGGTTTAATACGGTGGCGTCTCCACAGCGCCGAAGGCAAATTAATCTCCTCAGCGCCGAGGCCATAAATTATCAAAGGGTCTGCTCGGTGATGCAGAAGCGACGAGGGTTAAGGGTCTGCTGTAGTGGCGGCCATCTAGGATTTTTATCCCATAAGGGCGATGTTAAATTTCAAACCATTTATTTCGTTTACTTTTTATCATAAAATTGTTTGCAAGGTCTCGTTTTAAGCACAGTCACAATACGCATCCGTCTTGCAATTTACATTTTTTTAAATTTCTTTCATTTGTCAAGAAACTGACATTTAGTAAGTACAAAGTTTGATTTTTTTCCTAACACAATAAAAAATTAATAATTAAAAATAATTTGCAAGAAGGATCCGAAATTTTATAAAGAATATTCAGTTTTTTTTTTCAACACTCAATTACAAAAGATAGACTTATAAAATGGTTTGAAATGAGGCAATGTCAAAGTCTTAAGCTGCAAGAAATTGCACTGTTTAGATAGGGATACAGTGAGAAGTGGTTGCTTTCTCGTTTACTGGAGCAGACCCTTTATGGCATCAAAACTTGTATTGATTATTGGATTTAAATTTAAATGTATTTGTAATTTTATTCTCGTTTGTTGGTTTTCGTTGGCTTGTCTATAATGAAGTTTACCATTCGAACTGCTATCATTATGTTTAACTTAACCTTTTACTGAATTGTACAGCTAAATTGTGTTTTAAAAACACTGTCACAATATGTGTTTAATATATGACTATTTTATTTTGTTTACTGCCCCCTAACTATTTGTGGCCTTGATTTTCCCGTTAAACTCCGGCTGAAACGTTTTGGGGGTAGTATTAAAAAACTTTGCCGCCGTGCGAAGTGCGGTAGTACGAGTCACGCGCGTGCCGTCCCATCCCACCCCCCTCGCTACCCGTCTTATCTGTGTCTGTGTGGGAACACTTTTGTTGTTTACTTCTTTTCCCTCTTTCTTCCTTTCGGCGAGTCGATCAGCTGTCATGTGCGCTTATCAGTTGCGTTGGCGCTACGCTTGTTCTTCTTATTGTTTTCTTCGTTTCTCAATTAACTGTATTTATAAAGCTGCGTTTCGTTTTATTCCGTGTTAGTGATAAAGTGATCAAGTTTATTACTGTAATAAAATTTTGCTTAAGTTTCTAAAAACTATTTACATATACGGTATATGTTTAAGAATACTTGTGTTAATTTCTTATATTAAAAGTTAATTTTATTTCGTTTTTATAGCAGAATTGTTTTGATTACTTTAAAAGTTCAAAACAGACGGCAGTCTGAAATCAAAAAAATCTAACCCAATGTCTTTTTTATCTTGTTTCAAATTTCTGGCCTTATTCTTAGACTATATGTTGCGAGTAAACAGACTCAGTATAATCTTGAAGGAAATAACATTATTACCATTATAATAATTAATAACTGCAACTGCACAATTATTTTTCATTTGAATTGTGTGTAGTTTGTCAGTACTACAGTTTTATAACTGTGTTTTTGTGAGTGTTTAACAAATGCTGATTTTGTACCAGTTGAATAAAAATATATACTGTATATGCGTGTAAATATTTGGATGAGTAAATTTTTATGTGCGGATTTTACATCTGATTTCAAAACAAACAAAAACTACCAAGTTGCCAGGCATTTTACTCAGTAGTCAAAGTGTGAACTAAACAAAAACAATATGAAAATTCAGTCAGAGTAAGCCTAAATTATAGATGTAGACAACAGATTGAAAAACAAACAAATAGCTTACTAGCTTAAATGACGTAAAATAAAATCTGATTTTCAGATGTTTAGTTTTCGAACATTTTAGGGAGGGCCCTAAAACTGCCCCCCCTCACCATGGCGAGAGTGGCCCGTAGATCTCTAGACTTGGGGCCCGGCCTGGCTCTTGGCGGCCCTGGCATGCTATTGCATTAAGACGATTGAGCGCGACTATAATATCGCTTGTAAGCACGTATGTTTTGTCGATGCCGGTCTTATTTTAGTTTGGTTACAACGGTTGATTTTGCAGAAAACGCCAACGTAGACATTAAAAGTCTTCCCGAGGTTCTACAGTCATCAAGTAATTCGAGTGAAAATCGTGTTGTTCGTCTTGTTTGTAAATAAACAACTTTGAAGAAAATGTACAAAGTGCGGCAACATAACTTCCTTTTTTTGAAATACGCGCCATTTAGGCTTATTTTAGTAGAAAAATAGCAACCAAACCGACGAGCTAACGGTTGTTTGATGCTTTTAAATAATGCAGTTTATTGTTTAATCGATAATTTATAAATAAAAAGCACGCTGTCTTCTTCTTCTAAATCAATAGCGTTAGTATCTGTAGTACAAGTGTGACTGGAGATAAGATCCAATAGCCCAGTCACTCAGAATTGCAATGCATAAAACTGCATACAAATTGGTTTTGGTTCCACTTTCGTGGAATTGGCTGTACCGCCAAGGCGGGTTAGGGGAGAAAGTAGAAGGGACGACACGCCCACTAGGCGAGGCACATAGTCCGAGGATACGGTAGGGTAGGCCTACGTACAATCTTCACGTTTTACGTACAAATTGAAATGGTAAAACGGGCGAGCCCTTCCCGCTACTGAATTACAATCTTTTGAATCTCACTTTACTTCGAACTGAGACGATCTTTTGGACGGTTCGTTCATGGGTCACACAAGTTTATCCGCCGCGCCGTAAGGCAGAAACAGTGACTTAAAGAGTACGGCATTGCTTTTGTGATCAAGAATGTAGCCGGTCAGCGCGTCTTGGTTGCACTCAATAGATGCACTTTAAATAAAATTTTACAACGTTTTAGGAAGTACCTATTGCGTTAATTACTACGGTGCGACTTCCGGAAAATGTCTAACTATAATAGTTTATCGTTTGATCGTCCCTGTAGTCTGTATACTTCAGCTTGGCCTTTGGACCCAGGACGACCTGAGACTACCCTTATAATAATCCCTTGCCGCCTACGTCAGGGCTGCAGTTGTCCAGGGAATGAGTCGCCTACTGGCTATGTTCCTATTTTGTAAACCACAATTTGACATTTTTAATACATATTTGGAATGTACTAAAAAAGTTATGAAAAATGACACCACACTCGGTCTCCGTATAACATTTAATGCTGAAATGGCAAAATGTAATGAGACACAAACAGCTAACTTGTTTTGGTGACTAATACTAATTTTAAAATCTATCGTATTCGAGATTGGTATCATTTTTCATGTTTTTTTCAGTAGATTCCAAATACACGTTTAAAAAATGTCAATTTATGGTTAGCTCAAAAAAGTTTATATTCGTAGGTACTAGGAACACAGCCAGTAGGTGACTTATTTCAGGCGGCGAGGGATTTAAGGGTAGACCGGGGTCCATAGCAAGGTCTCTAGAAAGGAAAGGTTACCTCATAGTCATGTAAACAAACTCAAACCCCTCGACCCGTTCCCTGTCCAGTGACGTCATTATAGTATAAAAACACCGCGCTACCATGAAAGATGTATGTTTCGTCGTACAAATCACCTCATTTTTTAAAAAATATATGTATTAAACTATTTTTGGGGTTGCAGTTTTTTTAAATGATACTTAAGTTACACATTTCAACATTTGTAATTGTAAGAATATATCTTAACCTTTTCAAAAACATTATGTTTATGTCATTAATTTGCAATTTACAATAATAACAAAAGTATAATCATACAAATTTTAATTTATATTTTTACTGACTAAAATTTAAAATAAAAAGCTATCTTGGTAATACATTTTAAATCATATAACTAAAAAGCAGTCATTAAAATTGTATTTAATATTTTTTACAGAATAAAAAAGAAAAAAGTGCATTCACGATAATACATTTTAATCTATATATATAAAAGCCAAAACCCACTGACTCACTCATCACGATTTCTCAAAAACTACCAAACAGATTTGAATGAAATTTGGTATGTAGCTTCCTCTAGGGCCATAGGTGCTCCCTAAGAAAGGGTTTGAAAAAATTCGAAATTTTAGGGGGGGATGGGGGAGGCAAGGCATAAAGATTATTAAATAACGATTTCTTCAAAACTACCGAACGGATTGGAATGAAATTTGGTATGTAGCTTCCTCTAGGGCCATAGGTGCTCACTAAGAAAGGGTTTGAAAAAATTCGAAATTTTAGGGGGGTTTGGGGGCTCGTTTGCATTTCTGTATCCATTGCTTCTGATAAGTAGTATTCTTTGGAAAGCTAAATATAAGTATGACACAAAAATTAAACACTATAAAGGCTAAATTGAATACACCATTCTAAATACTTATACTTGTCTTTTTGTAAATAAATACTTATAACTAAGTGAATGAACCACAAGTATTTGTTTTACTTGTATTTTAAATAAGTATTCTTTTTACTTACTATTAACATTTATTTTAAACTACAAAAATAAACTTATCCTCGTAATTACTTCTTTTTGTGTCGGTAAAGAACGTAATTACTTGTACTTGTAAGTAATTTTGTAAGAAATTGTAAGAAATATTTTTTGAATTGCTAAAATAAAATAAAATGAAATAAAATTCTATTGAACAAATCCCGATTACTAGGAATTGGTTACACACCAATTTGTATACATGTTTTGTTTTGGTAGCATAATTATTTTGATTGTTTTTGTAAACATTATTAATTTGTGAATAACCTAAAATAATTTGTAAATAACAAGCAAAAGATAAATATATCAGAATTAATAAAATAGCATTCTAAAATGTATCTCTATGATAGCCTACATATAAATTGTATGGAGTTTATTTAATTGGGTGGCAGTATTTTTATTGAATATGTAGGCCTATATTTAACATTCCTTGCATCAACTGTAAATAAAATATATTAGTATATTTGTTTGTTTTTTTTAACACGCTTTGTGTGGGAAGTTCATGGGGTTTAATAAGCTTCAAGTCACCAGGTGGGCATACTGAACAAAAAGTTATTTATTAATTAATTATTAATTGATTTTCTATCCATTGTAGGCCTAAATAATATATTTCTTCTACCTACACTTCTAAAACACTTTATATACACTAATTTAACGCGTATAAACGTAATCGACAGAGCTTTGATAGCTTTGATCACTGTCTAGGTATACTAACAACTACGTCACAGCCCCCACTCCACTTTTTTTGATATTTCCCGAATGAGGTAACCTTTCCTTTCTAGAGACCTTGGGTCCATAGGCCAACCTTGTATGCAGACTATAAACCACAAAACCAGTCTCAAAAGTTTGCGTACATTACTTATATATCGCTTTTGTATGCGCACGAAAACATAACTGCTTTAATTTTACACGAATTACTTTCATACTGTTTCCCTACGTAAAATAAGAAAATCTGGGTCCAGTCCATTAACGGGAGAAATATTAGAAACTCACCGACTACCTTAACGTAACAAATATTGCATGCATTTCAAGTTTTTGTAGGCCTACCTTCTAACGGTAGTACACAAAATCGTATTGACATATTTTGATAACACCAACTATTTGCTCGAACGGTGGAAAAGTTAAATTTAACTTGTTTTAGCGTTCTGTAAATGTATGCGCTCCCCTCTTGCCTGCATTTTGGTAATTTTCCTAATTTCATCCCTGTACGAATTCCAAGGTTTAACGACCTCACTGAACGCCATGCTGTAATTTCTTCTCCTTATTGTTTTGGTTTATTTTGGACAGTTTAGCCAGATTAGGACGGCGGTTTTTTAAACATTTTTAATTTCTCAATGTCTCTTGTACGAAGAAACGAAAACAACGAGAAAAATAGCATCCAGATTGGAATAGAGGGTTTCAAGTTATAAGTAAAAGTGCACATGTAAGAAATAAATACTAATATAAAAATAACCAATACAATAGTAATAAAAATTGCTTTTGAAAGTTTTGAAGTTTGGCTGAGGCAGAAACCTGGTCAAGTATAGTGAAATATCGTCCACATGGCCACTAATACTTTGCAATAAATTCTGAATCAAAGTATCCATTATCAAATGCTTAATATATTAAAGGATTTTTTAAACTAACGTACTTTAAAACAATTTAAGTTTTTTTAAGTATTTTTTTGTAAATATTCACAGTAAAAAACTAAGTTTGGTTATAAGTTTGTAACCATCACTGATGATGATGACTTGGTCATCGAAACGCGTTTGAATTATTAGACGTTTTTTATGAGAAACTGTGTTCTGTTTTTATTTATATAGTAATATTCACAGTAATTAATTTTGTGTATAGGCCCTACCTTAATGTGTTTTACAAAATACTAAAAAGCAGTTGACATTGACTGACAAATAGCTTTCATTACGCGAAAAGCCGCTACTAGTGGCTGTCAAGGTAATCACTTCTAGCAAAACAAGCCTATACTAAGACTTAAAGTAAAGAGTGATCTAAGTGCCAATTTAAATTTTTTTGGTTTAATCGAAATTGAAACCTATGTGCCAACGCCAATAACGTAAAATGGGATCTAGCTCCACGCGCTTGAACATCTAATCTGGCAGTCACATCAGCTGCTGTATAGGTTATGTTACGTTTTGAAAAACAAGTTTTGTTGTAAAGTTTTATTGGTGCAGTGTTAGTTTTTTAATTCAGTAGCTGTGGATGCTAACCTAGATTACTGTTGAAATGCTTCAAGTTTGTAAGAACACTTTCTGCATTATTTTTGCTCTGTCTGGGAAAAGATGTCAGCTTTTTGTTAAACTTAAACAGGCCCCAAATCCAGTGTACTAGGGTTGAGCATCGATGGCCAATGATTTCAAAACATCGATGTTTTCATGTCGATGAGCGATGTTTTTTACATCGATGGAAATCAACCGATAATTTTGCTACATCGATGTTTTTAAATATTTACAGTATTTTTTGTGCATTTATTTTGATAAACTAATCATGAATTGACATACTGAGTTCGACATTCATTAAGAACAGAACCTTGTTTTCATACGAAGTCAACATCATATATAAATGCAATATTTACGTTTTGTATGGATGTTAACACAATCACTGGTAAGGACGCACATGTGAGCTTGACACTGAACACTATGAGAAGCGGCCGACGCACAGTGCTTCGCACGCCGTATTTGGGGTATTTTCAATACACAATGCATTGCGTGCTTCGCACGCCAACCCCCGTATTGGGAGTATTTTCAATACACAACGAATTGCGTGCTTCGCACGCCAACCCAAGTATTGGGAGAATTTTCAATGCACAACGCATTGCGTGCTTCGCACGCCAACCCAAGTATTGGGAGAAT
>JAGFPH010009591.1:19278-29300 GCA_018207615.1 Philaenus spumarius | reverse complement strand
GTGCTTCGCACGCCAACCCAAGTATTGGGAGAATTTTCAATACACAAAGCATTGCGTGCTTCGCACACCAACCCCAGTATTGGGAGAATTTTCAATACACAATGCATTGCGTGCTTTGAACGCCAACCCCCGTATTGGGAGAATTTTCAATACACAAAGCATTGCGTGCTTCGCACGCCAACCCCAGTATTGCGAGTATTTTCAATACACAACGCATTGCATGCTTCGCACGCCAACCCAAGTATTGGGAGAATTTTCAATACACAACGCATTGCGTGCTTCGCACGCCAACCCAAGTATTGGGAAAATTTTCAATACACAACGCATTGCGTGCTTCTCACGCCAACCCAAGTATTGGGAGAATTTTCAATACACAACGCATTGCGTGCTTCGCACGCCAACCCAAGTATTGGGAAAATTTTCAATACACAACGCATTGCGTGCTTCGCACGCCAACCCAAGTATTGGGAGAATTTTCAATACACAACGCATTGCGTGCTTCGCACGCCAACCCAAGTATTGGGAGAATTTTCAATGCACAACGCATTGCGTGCTTCGCACGCCAACCCAAGTATTGGGAGAATTTTCAATACACAACGCATTGCGTGCTTCGCACGCCAACCCAAGTATTGGGAGAATTTTCAATTCACAACGCAATGCGTGCTTCGCACGCCAACCCAAGTATTGGGAGAATTTTTAATACACAACGCATTGCGTGCTTCGCACGCCAACCCAAGTATTGGTAGAATTTTCAATACACAATGCATTGCGTGCTTCGAACGCCAACCCCCACATTGGGAGAATTTTCAATACATAATGCATTGCGTGCTTCGCAAGCCAACCCCCGTATTGGGAGAATTTTCAATACACAACGCATTGCGTGCTTCGCACGCCAACCCCCATATTGGGAGTATTTTCAATACACAATTTAATGCCAATTTTAAGCCTATGTGCTATGGACGCACATGTGCGTCCGCTTTAAAATATTAATGATTATTACGTAGAAAGGTTCAAAAATAAAGTAATTTCTACTCGTTTAGGCAATAAATATAAAAAATAAAAGGCCAGCTCCTAGTATAGGAAATACGAAGTTTGCTTAGCAGTGAACTCTGTTACTTTGATTGTTGTTGTTTCTTTCACCTCAGGAATTATTGTCTTAGGCCTAAGTAAAGTTTTAACAACAATTTTATAAATAAATATCCAGCAACTAACTCTTTTTTCCAGAAGTTCACAAAGTATAACTTATAGGTAATGTTATTCGGTAAGGCGTATGTCTTATAACTCAAAACTAAGAAGCAATGGAAATCAACCTTCTTTGAACTAAAAAAAGGTTAATAGGTTTTCTGAAGCGATGACTTTTTAAATATACGTCGATGTTTACCGTCGAAATACATCGATGTTTTCAGGTCGATATAATTGTCACATCGATGGTTACTGCCGATTTTAACATTGATGGTGAGCATCGTTGTTTTAACCATCGATGCTCAACCCTACAGTGTACACTGAAAATAGATCGAATAAAACCATCGAAAGAAAATTCAATAAAGATGGTGAGGTACTTGTTTGTGACCACATAAATTCATTCCATAGTGAAGTTAACCACTATGAGAGAGAGAAGACTGAAAAGGAACAGCTATCGTCAGATCTAAACATTAACTGACTGCTTTTAAGATAACAAAATAGAGTGAAAAGACACTTTCTTATCAAGATGACAGATTTTTAGCAGTGTATGATTCTTGACACAAAAGAAAAAAAGAGGCGTAAGTGCCATTGGCACTTACAGCCTATTTTACGTCATACGATTTGGACATAGGACCGACTAGGATTTTTTACTTTAATATATTTTTATTTCATTATTGATTGAATATGTTAGCATTATTATAATATGATTTAGTATAATATACCTTAAATATTATATTAAAGCTCGTTTTAAGATAAAAAAATCAAATAAAACTTATTCATTTTAGGTGGTTCAGCCTCCGGAGTCGGATGTATTAATAGTCTAATAACGTACCTTTATTGAAAAGACGTCAACTTATATTCATTCTATCAAAGGAATAGAAAGTGACGTCTTTTCAATAAAAGTACGTTATTAAACTACAAATAAAACTGCATAAAAATCTCATTTCCAGAAATCTTTAAATATGGCACTTAGATCCTATTTACTTCGAGTCTTCAACTGAGACCACACCGATGGAACTTATTAATACGTCAAACTATTACCACAGTACTGCGTAGCGTAACGGGCATCTGGTCAGTTGTTATACCAGTTCGAGTAACGTGGACGGGGAAGTAGCGAAGTAGCATCCACTTTCACTCCAACCGATTGTGTCGCACAATTTCCGAACGGAACCTAATAACAACAATTTTACGTCAGGTTTCGTCCGTTAATTGCCGAAGGCTACTATAGCCGGGGTTCACTATAGCCGGCGTAGACCGTGTCGTAACACTTCGTCCCAAGTAACACTTCGGCCCAGTAACATTTCGGCCCGAATTCCTCTGAAGTGGCCTGCGGTCCAACTCTCTACCTGCTCACTAGTAACACTTCGTCCCAAAAAATATTTTGGCGAGGGTTTGACAGTTTTGACAGCTGAGGCAGAGTATTGCTAGCGCCAAAATATTGAAGTCTGGGCTTGTCTATATAAAGCACGTTAGCGCAGTGGATTTTCAAATCTATAATTTTAATGACGTTAAACGTGATAATAACGACGAAATATTATAATCATACTGTTATCGGCAACATACTGTGAATAAACAGTATAGGTTAGTACCTCTGGTTTTTTTGGGCTCTGGCAAATCGAGCCAGTCTACCTGCTCCGCCTACCCAAAAACATCCAAATGGAGCCAGAGGCTTAAGGGTGACCCTCGGACCACATCCAAATCGAGCCAGCTATTCAACCCTTGAAATCACTGAAGCAGAAGTTTTGTAGACTATTCCATATTTTCAGTAAGGCGTATTTAGAAAACATTTACTGTTTCCAACATTCTGTGACTAAACAGTATAGGTTAGTACCTCTGGTTTTTTTTTTAATTCTAATTATATAATGTGATAATAACGACGAAATATTATAATCATACTGTTATTGGCAACATTCTGTGACTAAACAGTATAGGTTAGTACCTCTGGTTTTTTTTATTCTAATTATATAATGTGATAATAACGACGAAATATTATAATCATACTGTTATTGGCATGATTCTGTGACTAAACAGTATAGGTTAGTACCTCTGGTTTTTTTTTATTCCCTTACACGATTTATGGCAGACCCTTACACAATTTATTTATGGAGCTGGCTCGATTTGACTGGGTGGAAGGGGGACATTTTACGACCCATCGAAAATGACCTGAGGGATTGGCTCGATTTGGATGTGCCCGTTTTTTTTATTCCCTTACACGATTTATGGCAGACCCTTACACAATTTATGGCCTCGGCGCTAGGAACACTATTCTGAGTGGTTTTGACCGCGGCGCTAGCAACACTCGGCGCTAGCAACACGCACCCGGTCATGGGCCTCTTACTACCTGAACTGCGTTCCTCAACCCTTGTCAATTTTTCGTCGGGCCGAAATGTTACCCGTTAGCTTATTTAATCAACTGTAAAATCGAGTGGGACGAAGTGTTACTGTTTTTCTAAGAAATTTGAGTTTGGCCGAAATGTGCTGGGCCGAAGTGTTACTACACAGCGTAGATGGCCTGATTCTGGACTGCCGTTTGCGGACTCATAGTGGCGAACAAAGTACTTCAAAGTAACCAAACATTAAGGGCAATGACTACATATCAATAAGACGAAAAGTTCCAATGTTAAAAATTCAGCCCAAAAAAGCAGGTATAAAAGTGTGATTTTGCATCCCGCCGTTAGGAGCGCTGAGAGCTCTTTTTGCAGACGAGTGTCGGATTCAATGAAGTGCAGAAGAGAGACTGGGGGAGGGGGGGGAGAGAGAGAGAGAGAGATAGAGCATTAGTTTTCCTCGAAAACTAAGCTGTGCAGTGTGAAGGTAAAAACCACGCTTCATTATTACACTACTATTTAATACACTTAGCAGAGCTGTAAAATTATGAAACTTTTACGATTCGTAGGTAAGAACCATACGATTCGTATGCTGTAAACAAAGTTTAATTAAATTACCTGTTTCTTATTTCTTTGATCGATATTACAACAATGATGTTTAATTCACTTTGATAATGACATACAATTTTCACTCTGCTGGAAAGATTTTCTAATTTTTGGTCAGAGACAAAGTGTCTGTTAGAAAGTTTTAAATAAAGGTTCAAATTAATGTGCAGTTTTAATACAATAAAGAACATGTTCCTCAAGGATTTGAAATTAAAAATATAACAATACTGGAAATGTTATACTTAAAGTTATAACTACAGTACTAGAAGTATCAACCCCTGCTCGCTTCGCTCACCAAACCCCGCGGTGAAGCAAATGCAAACAGATTACCACTTATAAAACAAAGGTGTCAATCATGGGAAGTATAAAAAAACCCGTAAGCAGCACTGCCGCATTACTATAGCCGAATTTTCTTATCAGGGAATAACTAGTATTTTATAATGAGAGTTTACTATGAGTTTTGTTCCTTGTTCCGGAAACTGTTCCAAATATACCTTTGTACAGGATTATAGTAAATTTAATTGCCTTTCGAATGATATAGCTCATAAATTGCACTGGGGTTTTAGTGGGAGAAATTGCTTATTAATTACCTTACATTGATAATGAAAAAAATCATTTATCGGGAGTTTCCTATCAATTTTGTTTCTTTTTCCGGGGAATGAACCTGAATTACTTTTGCACAGGATTATAGTAAATTATATTACCTTTCGAACGATACAGCTAAAAAATTGCACACGGGCTTATGAGTGGGAGAAATTGCGCAAAAACCTCACATGAATAATAAAAAAAACCAATTATCGGGAGATTCCTATCAATTTTGTTCCTTGTTCCGGGGAGTGTACCTGAATTACTTTTGCACAAGATTGTAGTAAATTAAATTACCTTTCGAACGATACACCTAAAAAATTGCACACGGGCTTATGAGTGGGAGAAATTGCGCAAAAACCTGACATTTATAATGAAAAAATCATTTATCGGGAGATTCCTATCAATTTTGTTCCTTGTTCCGGGGAGTGTACCTGAATTACTTTTACACAGGATTGTAGTAAATTTAATTATCTTTCGAACGATATAGCTCAAAAATTGCACACGGGCTTATGAGTGGGAGAAATCGCGCAAAAACCTGACATTTATAATGAAAAAATCATTTATCGGGAGCTTTCTATCAATTTTGTTCCTTCTTCCGGGGACTGTACCTGAAATACCTTTGCACAGGATTGTAGAAAATTTAATTACCTTTTGAACGATATAGCTCAAAATCTGCACAAGGGCTTATGGGTGGTAGTAATAATGCAATTTCCTCGCTCTAACTTTGCCATTTTGGTTTAAATCAAACAAACCGCCATTTTGTGTAAAATCGAAAAATGAAAATATCAGTGTCTGGGACATCCTACAAGGACCCTTCCACTAAAATTTCAGCTATTTTGAAGTATATTTACTACCATTTTATCAAGGTGGGAAAAATCCATATACTTAAATCCCTACCCAAAAACGATTAATCTGTATAACTCCGCCATTTTGAATCCGATCGAAGAACAAAAAAAAGTATATCTGAAGAATCCTACTAGGACCCTTTCACCAAAAAATCAGCAATTTTGAAGCATATTTACTACCACTTATCGATCCGGGAATAAAACAGATATATATATAATATAAAGTAATTTTCAAATTGAGTCGAGTGTAATATAGCTCTTATTTTCTTCGAAAATTCGGCTAAAAATTTATTTTTATTGTGAAGGGGCTGTTGCCCCCAGTTCACCAATTAGACGTAACTATGTAAATTTCGTATGTTATTATTTATTTTATTTCCTATAAAACACTTAAAATTAATAATTGCCAAATTTTCCGTTCTCTAGCAGGAAAGTATAACAATCAACATTCTAGCCTGTTTTTCAATGAGTTGGTGAATGTTGTACTTTTAAAATGAACTGAACACGGGACACGGTACCTCAACTTATTGTCTGGTAGTTCTGCAAAATCGTCATTTCCGCAGTTAACTATCCAGTCTATGCATCTGTAAATAATAACTTTGCATTGATCCCATAAAGTTTAATTATTTTAAACACATCTATCAGTTTATTTTTCCTATTACCAACATCCTTTTTTTTAATAATTGGAATATAAATGCTACTTCAGCAGCGAAACATAACTAACAAAATAGTCTCAAGTCCCTCATTTAAATAATTCTTTGTATAATAAAATCATTTATAAGTGTAATTTATTAGCGCGCCACAAAAGTGAGATGTGTAAAATCCAATATAAAATTCAAATTTAGCACTTCAAAAAACATAAAGAAAGTGAGTTTCGTCAAAAATGGTAGACAAATAACAAATTTGGGTTTCACGTTCGCTTGGTTTGTTTCAGAAATATTGCAATATAAGATTTGTAATCAGTGCATAAAAAACAGTGTGTTAATAATACAATTATTTTTCCCCCGCGTTTTTAATGGTGGGGGCACATATTGATAATTGGGAATTTAGGACTTTTCTGGTTAACTGTACTTTGAGGTGCTTCCATCCTGCTGCACCTACGGCTTGATTTTGAAAAACTCGGAATCAAACCCATGACTATCAATCCGTAAATATATGTATTTGAAATTTGACAGTTTGAATCAATTGTTTGTTTTGTAAAGGAACAGTTTGAGGCATTAAATTTTACAAATTCAAGTAACATTAAAACGGTCGTATCTACAAACACTTTTAATGTCCGCCTTTTAGAAAGGTAAACAGATTTTTTACACTAAATAAGTCTGCAAGCGTGTGCGCTTACGTGGAAAGTTTCATCTCTATATTGTTAGTGGGTTTTAACTAATAATTTTTAATTAAAATATCACATACAGACTGATAGAAGGAACGCTCATTTTAGGACATACCTTCATAGGAATTTTTTCAATCATTTTTACGCTTAGAATCATATCCTGAATGGCGTTTTCCGCCAGTTAGTGCACGCCCCTCTTGGGGGCGATGTCCAGGATCGGACGGCGATAATATTTTATTGCAATAATAAATTTAGTCAAATGCGTTTAATTTATTTTGACCCAGAAAACTGTTTGTTTACACAAATTTGTATTAAATTTATGCAATTAGTAAGTACTTAAGAGTAGTCCTGGTTACTAAACCATATTTGCAATATTTTTATTGGCAGAATCTATTTCACTTAGGAGGTAAAATGGAGGCAATACTCAGCGTTTGTGTAACTTTCCAATTTCCATAGTTAATTAATAAAGCAAACACAGTTTAAAACACGAAAAACTTAATGCTAAAATGTTTCTAAATGCAATACTATGGATACAATATTGTTTGTTGCTTTTTTAGAACAATAATAAAGTCAACAAAAACAGAATCAGCTGGTGCCGATTGTTACTATATCATCACAAACAATAAGTCAGACAAAACTCAAATCAGCTGACTCCTACGAGTTTAGTATTAACTGAAACAATTCTTAAAAGAACTTACCAATAGTATAAATTTAATAAAAACTTGTATAAACAAACAGCTTTATGTGTCAAAATAAATGAAACTGATTTGATTAAATTTAATAATTGCAATGATAAATAACAGAGGGGCATGCACTGTCTGTCGAAAAATACCATAAGTCCGTCTAACCAATTTTTTTTAAACGAACTTAATAGATAGGGAATTCAATTTGCAAAAAAAAGTTATTCTTGACATTTTTTCGGGAAAGGGCTAGTTATTTCGTTATTTCCGTTCGAAAGTTGTAAACGGTCGCCATTTTTAAAATATTGAAGTCACGTCAACTTAACTTTTTTCCCATTTAGGTAATACTATCAAAAGGTTGATATAAATTTGGTATTATTTCGTTTAGTAATTTTTTAGATATGCACTAAAAAAAAAAACATTTTGGTCACAGTAGGACAACCAAAATGATTTTAGACAAATTAACAGTGATTTGATGTTTACTTTGTACCCAAGAACAATTCCAAAACAATGAAGGGTGTGACAAGAGTTATGAAGCACCCTGTTTAATAACCCTCTTTTTACATTCGTCCTTACATATTCCCATTAAAAATTAACTGTCAAAACATTTTAATAAACTTCACAAAGTCTTTGATTCTTATGTTGATTAATTCCCTACGACTTGCACGAGAATTAATTCTCGCACAAATATAACACAACAGTAAAGAAAACTTTATGTATTCATACATTTCTTTGTCTTTCACTGGAAACCTGAAAAATGATAAGTCTTTATTTTTCACAGATGTATTGTTGCAGTTTTTATAGGAACATTTAGATCCTCCACTTTTTGAACAGGACTGCATTGCAAAATGTAGCAGCTATTTACTTTACACACTAACAGTATTTACACTATAAACCATATTACATACTAAAACCATATTTACAAACTTACATTACTTAAAAAACATTAGAAAAGAAAACCAACCAAAATGTATTTATTTAGTACACTGCTATTACAATGTGGGAAATGAATCGCATTGACAAATATGGGGCTACGCTACCAAAGCTTGTCTGAGACACAACAATCTGCGTTCAAGGTCACATAACAGTCGGACCTCTCTGTCTCTAATTCTCTTTCCATTCTTGTCACACACTCGTCTGCAAAAAGAGCGCTCAGCGCTCCTAACGGCGAGATGCAAAATCACACTTTTATACCTACTTTAATGGGCTGAATTCTACCCATTTAAACTGTTCGTCTTATTGATATGTAGTCATTGATTAAGGGTCTGCTCTAGTAAAAATAAAATTGATTTTTATCCCATAAGAGCAATGTTAAATTTCATACCATTTATTTCGTTTACTTTTTATCATAAAATTGTTTGCAAGGTCTCATTTTAAGAACAGTCACAATACGCATCCTTCTTGCAATTTACATTTTTTAAAATTTCTTTCATTTGTCAAGTAGGCCTAACTGACATTTAGTAAGTACAAAGTTTGAATTTTTTTCCTAACTCAATAAAAAATTAATAATAAAAAATAATTTGCAAGAAGGATCAGAAATTGTATAAAGAATATTCAGTTTTTTTTCAACACTCAATTACAAAAGATAGACTTATAAAATGGTTTGAAATGAGGCAACGTCAAAGCGTTCAGCTGCAAGAAATTGCACTGTTTAGATAGGGAACAGTGATACCGGAAGTGCGTTTCCTGTTGCTTTCTCGTTTACTGGAGCAGACCCTTAAGTACTTTCGATAGAGCTCTGAGCATTTATTTATTTACAAATTAAAAAAAAAACCCTAAGCCACAGACGATGAAGAAGTTATTGTTTTATCTGTGAAATTAATTTATTCTTTTAACACTAACTATATTTAATGTAAACAAAACTACGAGCTTTGAGTTAATGAGAGGAACTTAACAGACGCGGATGCAGTAAGGAAGCCATGTGATTTAATGCTAAAGTTGCTTTAGAAGCAATGATTAGTGTATTTTAACGATATATTCAAATAAATCCAGTCCAGTAAGGCAAAAAACAAGTTAATCACGATATATTCAAGTATAGATAAAAAGCGGTGAAAAGAAATTAGTAATTTTGTGTATCTCTGCTACGGAGCCAACGCGAAAAAATATAGTCAACAAATATTCAGGCATCCGACGATTTTCCCCGAATGCACGCGGAAAAAGCCGGAGCGGAGATAAAAGACGTCGCTCGACGGGGGTTACACGGCTATACACACCCTTCACGTCACGTCACGGCACGGTATACTCTCTAGAGCATTCAAATATTTTCCAGCCTTGACGTCATGTAACGGGTGTGTATAGCCACCTCCATTTGATTACACAAGGAGCATACCTCTTGAAAAAGACGGGACGGGACGTGACGTGACGTGACGTGTGTGTATAGTTGCCTCAAAACGTAGAGTTGCTTCAGGTAGAACGGATCGTCCTATAGTAAAATTCAACTCAGAGTGAGGCGGAAGTTCAAGCCTACGGA
>JAGFPH010009591.1:0-12334 GCA_018207615.1 Philaenus spumarius | reverse complement strand
ATTCCCTTGCTACGGTAAAAAATAGTTAAATTATACGTTTTTCTACATATATAAGTTTATAAGTTTCATTTGTTAAATATAAAAATTAGCCTCAAAAATATATTTTTTTCAAAGTTTTGTAAAGAAGATTGATTTTTGTCTAATTGAAGTAAGTTTAGACAAAATTTTACATTTTGTACACTATGACAAAGTAA
Source organism: Philaenus spumarius (assembly GCA_018207615.1). Classification (NCBI taxonomy): domain Eukaryota; kingdom Metazoa; phylum Arthropoda; class Insecta; order Hemiptera; family Aphrophoridae; genus Philaenus; species Philaenus spumarius. The sequence continues at coordinate 12,140 of JAGFPH010009591.1, read as the reverse complement.
TATTTTACATTGTTTATTTTACTGTAACTTATTATTACTCACTTAAATATAAAATTTAGCTTCATATTACAACAATAGAGGTCATACACGTTAATGGAGTATCTATTCCCCACATAGTAGTTTCTTCTAGGCCAGATGGCCAATGCTTATTCTACTCTTTGGCTTTGATTGTACATGACACGATTCACTGAGGTTGAGGTGAGGACCAGAGTTGTTAGTCATGTTTCAAACAATTGGCGCAGGTTCAAACCATATACTTTAAAAGTAACAGCAGATATTTATTCAACAAAAAAAGAATATATCGTGGATATGAGCAAACCGGTAACTTTTGGAACCTCCTGTGAAATTCAACCTGAATCCGAAATATTTTTCATGAATTTCAGGTGTAGGGAGATGGTTATTTGTTGTGGGAGAGTTTTGGCGAACCGATTGAGGGAGTAGGGAGGCTAAGGTTTACTGGGGAACTGACGAGAGGCCACTTTGATGTTCTCATTCCTCTCACACCTTCTTTACCTGACAACTCGATGGATATTAGTGTGGAGGAAATAGTGCAGTCAGCTTCCCAATCCCAGGTTTCAGACGATGGTCTCCAAATTTCTCAACTTCCAACCCTATCAGAACAGTGTACATCGTACATCATCATCTGATGCAGTTCGGTCGCATCCAGAACAAATACCAAATAAACGAGGGAAGAAAGACGAAAGCGTTTTTCTAATACAAGTCGCGTAAAAGCACATAAGCAACCGGTAAAAAAAAAACACTGTCTCAAAATACATACAGAATCAGCTAAAATACTTTGAAATGTAACATTTTCTGAAGGTAACCATATTATTGCAATAGCGAACATTGTCCTGTCAGCTAATAGTAGGCCTATATATAGACAAGTAAGCGCTTGGAGAGGGAATAGATGATACATAATATATTATAGTAAGTTATTATAATATTATAATTATAATTATAATAATTATCCCTTACATACTGAATTATTCTTACAATTCTATGTAGAGTGCATACACTAATACCTCACTCAAAATCATCAGTCACTAAATAAATACTACTTACATTATAATGATCACTATTTTTCGCATACTTATTATAATTATAATATTATTACATAATGATATTATAATTATAATAATACTACTATATTATAATTATTATATTATAATTATGTAATTTCAAAATATGATATAATATTTGTTGACAATATATTGACTTGTGTAATTTGTTGACCTTTATTCTCCTCTAATATTAATACTGATAAAAATATAAATCGGTCATAGAAGTTATCACTTCCAACGTTTGGTCTTAAGCACAGCCAATGTTTTTTTTAGTTACTTTTGCTACTAGAGTTTTATTTATTTGTGTTTTATCTATACCCTAAGTTGTTGTTCGTTATTCATTAGTTTCAAGTCTGTAGTGCTACTCCGTTGTTTCTTGTTAAATAATTTTTAGATTTGAAGTAGTTGTTTCTATTCTTATTTATTTTGATTACAACGTTTTTATTAACACGCCTTTTTGTTTGTTCGGTACAAATTTTGTAATCGATTTCAAACTAACTTCCCGAAATAATTTGCTAATTGGTTTGACAGATCTTGTACATTATTGGATTGAAACGAGCAAATTATACCTTTATCCATCCCAGTTTGATGTCTTCCTGATATTAAATTAATATTATGCCATTTGTTTCGTGAATCATTCCCAACAAACAAAAACCTTAGACAATAAAGAGCAGATTTGTTCGCCATATCTACCGTTCACAGAACTACTAGTGTAATAAATATTGGAAATACTTTAATTTGAACAACATAATATAAAGGTCACATTAGCAATTTACCAAAAACAATAAACCTCTTAAAGCGGCAAAAAATAACTTAACATTTAAAGGGGGGGGGGGGCATGGTTAGTATTTAAACGTAATGAAATATAGGTTACATTGTTTACTTTCTATTGCCAGTTAATAGAAAAGTGAAATGTTCAAATCGATCGGCTTTACTGCTTTACAAAGCGTTCTTTAATTAATCAATAGCACAACTTCTTCAACGGCAAGCCACTTTGCAACTTCTCGGAAATAATGTATATTTTATGTACACATCGTGAAGAAGTAACCATTTGGCGTTATAAGATTATTTTTTAAAGAGTACTCCTCCTCCTGATCGATATATGGCAACAATAAAACGCAGGAACATGAAAGTGATCGCACAGTTGTCATTCATACTTCATCTACAAGTTTCAGAGCGGAGTTCAGGAGTTCAGATCATAACTAGGGCAAAGTAAGTTATAAGTAAAATTACTAGTAAGTTTAATTAAATTCACACGTTATATTTAGGAAAGTGAAAACAATAATATCTCAAAGTAATTGACCGAGCGAAGCGAGGTCTCCGTTTTAGCTCGACCGTTCGGCATTTTGTCTGTCTGTCTCACGATTACGGCCAAACGCTTTTTTTCATGATTTTTTGCACGAATGTTCCTTATTCCTAGGCCGAGCGATGTATATATACGGTTTTTTCCATTTTTCCTTTTTAACCCCTCAAATAAAATAAAAATGGCGGCCGGACCGTTTCTCTCAGTGTACGCTTAATTCCAAAGCCAGTTTGTGGCTTAACCGTAAGTCAAATTTAAAAACTAATAGCATTTTGTGGGTAGCAAATTTGATTTTCAACAAAATTGTATTCTTGATTTTTTCCGTATCTCTAACAAGCTCACAAAATGGCCGTAAACTTGAAATTTGTTAAAAATCGCCCAAGTTTTTGTATTTTAACCATGTTTTTATACGTTCATTCTAAACCAATTCAAAAGTGTTCCATAGCTTTTTTGTAGATAAAGGTTCAAAGAATTCATATATGCCAGTGAAAAAATGATTGAAGTAAAATTAACAAAGTTATTAGCTCAAGAAACAAGCATGTTCAGTAACGAAAGGAAAAAGTTCAACTTTAGGCCTACATAAAAAGTAGTAAACATTTTTTGTAATTTTTTTCATAAATGTAAAAAGTTTCGTAATTTAGTTCTAAATAGATCTGTATAAACATATTTATCGATTTCAAATTTCTTATTTTGAAAACACCAGTTTTTATGTTCCTACTACAAGACTGCTAACAAAACTAGGACTATTTTGATAAGTGATTAAGGAATATATACTTTGCCCAAAAATGGCATATTATTATAAGAAGGTGTAGAGAATAAATCAAAGAGTTTAACTGTATACTTGTAAATTATTATTTCATAAAAGTATTTGACTTAGCTTTACTTGAATTACAAAATGAGACGAAACAAATGAAACCTCGCGGCGATAAAGGACATACAAAAAATGACCGTTGTACAGCGTGGGAAGTGTTGATACATGGGTTTAGATAACTATCACGAGGCTTTAACATCGTTTGTTTTCATTATTTCTAATATTGTAATATGATATGGAACTGTAAATACATTGTTAAGTTTTAGTTATTTAAGTACGTAAATATTTAATTCTATGTTTTCCCTCAATAACGCGATATTTTTAGCTACCTTACGCATTATTAACCTAAATAAAACACAACGCCCCCTAAAAGAAAATCTTTAGCAGTTAAAGCTCAAGAAAAGAAAAAAAACGAGAACTAGAAACCCCGGAATCGCAGGAATTGCAAAATGTTTCACTGGCTAAACCTTCTGCTTACTTCCTTACTGGCGCACTATTTCTAACCTAAGCTCAAAACCACATTTGTTATATCAACGAGCGAGGTCTACTGTTCACAGAACCGCTTGTAAAATTAAAATAACAATTCCAACAGATTATTTACCGCAAGTTCTTCATTCCAAGATTACACTTATAGTTTGTAAGAATTGGGAAGGACTCTGAGTGATTAACATCCCTTCCACCAACGCACGCACACTCGCCAGCATTGCCGCAACAGGCCCTACCTACCTCTCGCAGGTAGTCAATGACTCACCCACTCAAGAGCATAATAAAAAATGACAACTTTGTGATTTCAAAATTTTTTCTTTTCGTTTTAGTTTTTTTATGATCTACATAAAATTCTGAGCAAATTGAGACCAAATACGATATAATTACAATGATTTTGAAGTATATAAAACTAAACTCAGTCTAACCATGAACCCGAGGATAAATTAAATAGTACTGTAAAATGTTTGGTATACTCCAAATAAAAGATTTAAATTAATAAAGTGTAAAAAATGATAGGTTCCGTTATTAGTTGACTTACATGAAACCTTGGTTACAAGGGAGTTAGAAACAATACAAAAAAATATAATTCTATAAAAAAACATATAATTCTATGTTTATACAAACATCCACATTTGTTGATCATTTGTAGATCTAAATTGAAATTTGAATAAGAAAACAATTCATTAAATTTATAATACGTCATACAACAAAGAACAGTATTTACACGAACATGAGATTATAACAAATATTATAAGAACAGTAATTAATTGGGGAAATTTATATTAATTAAGTTGCAGCGTATTCTGTATTTAAACTATTTATTTCTTATTTTATACTTACATGTATATATTGTCATACGGCAATGACAATTTTAACAGCATGTAAATATGTGTAAAAAGTTTAAAAATACAATACTTTAATGAATGAGTGCTATTTGTGTATTTATAGCCGTTTATTTGTTAAAGTTGATGAAAGCAAGTCGTGTTTGTACTCTTTGTTCTTGTTATTTTACGTAGATAACAATGGTAATAATTGTTTTATCTTATAAAATGAAATTTTAAAAAATATTTCTTAAAGTAGAATGCCCAGTAGGAACCCGAGCGGGGAAGGCCAGGTAGGCGACCCACCCGTGTCTGTGTGGTAGTTCACAGTGTGTGGGTTCACTAATCACTCAGAGTCCTTCCCAATTCTTACAAACTATAGTTGACACTACCGGTTACATTACCTATATTATCGAACTTCCATAGATGAGCTACTGCAGTATTATGGTGAGACCTTAAGTCGAGAGTAGTAAATGAGCACTGATCATGGTCCCCAGAACACATTTTCGGATGTCATTAAAAACTTGATATGTATATAGGTGTTCGCACTCTAATGGCCGCATTTTACGTCCGATTTGGTACACTTCGGTTTTCTAAGTCGCTCGCACGATTTCATTAGCAAACAAATCTAACACCCGGAAGCATTTTTTTTCACCGGAAGTAATTTTTAGTACTAGAATGAAACGTGTAACTTTCTCCACCCCCCTACGTAGTGTATGGAGAAAGTATTGTTTTCGTTCAAATTTTCGAATTTGAATTTTAGTGGAATTATCTGTTTTGGTGCTCCCTGAACCCCAAAAAATGTTTGGTGGAATTATCTGTGTTGGTGCTCCCTGAACCCAAAAATATTTTTAGTGGAATTATTTGTTTCATGTCACACTATTTGTTATAGTGTTTTTTTTGGTGATGTCTGCCCGTGTGTCTGTAAGGATGTGTACAGAGCTGGAGACCATACCAACGGTCCGATTTTGATGAAATTTGGTATGTAGGTGTAGTTCTGGAATATCTCCAGGCGTTTTTTTTTCATTTAAAATTTTTTTTTATTTTTAAGGGGTTTTACCCCCCAAAAATGGCAAAACAAAACGAGAAAAATCCAAATTTCTCAAAAACGGCTCTAACGATTTTGATAAAATTTGGCTTAATGTACCCTACCATGTGCAAAAAACCGCATCTTTCTAAAAATTCTCGTTTAGGTAATAATAATAACTGATTTTGAGGGGTTTTTGGCCAAAAAAATTGTTGTTTTTCAAAAAATTGTCAAAACCTTTTTCCGTGCATCTATACAGGCCTAATTGACATGTTTGGTACAATTTTTTTCGAAATCGATGGAATAGTTTAAATAATAATAACAATAATCTATATGTATAAAAGCGAAATACCACTCACTCACTCACTCAGTCACTGACTCACTCATCACGAGTTCATCAAAACCACCTAACGGATTGGAATGAAATTTGGTATGTAGCTTCCTCTAGGGCCATAAGTGTTCACTAAAAAAGGGTTTTAAAAAACTGGAAAATTTAGGGGGGGGTTTGGGGGATAAAAATTACTAAATCACGATTTCTCCAAAATTACCGAACAGATTGGAATGAAATTTGGTATGTAGCTTCCTCTAGGGAAATAGAGACGCTCGCTAAGAAAGGGTTTCAAAACATTCGAAATTTTAGGGGGTGTTTGGGGAAATCAAAGTTATTAAATCACGATTTCTTCAAAACTACGGAACGGATTGGAATGAAATTTGGTATTTAGCTTCCTCTAGGGCCATAGGTGCTCACTAAGAAAGGGTATGAAACATTTCGAAATTTTAGGAGGGGTTTGGGGGGGATCAAAGTTACTAAAATCATAATTTCAGATCTTTTATTATTATGACAATAGTGCTTTTATTATTTATTTATTTATTTATTGCTCACAATCTTTCAACCTTATTCAACTTCGTGGCTCAGCTTTCCAGCCATTTAGCCTTATATATATCCCTTTCCCAAAGCAAAATAACAACTGGTTTCCCTTCAAATCGCATAAATCTTTCGCCTTTTTATTATTTAAGATCTATATATATATAAAATCCAAATACCACTCAGTACCAGATAACTGCCACATACTTTCTCCCAGTTGAAACTTTATACCTTCCTAAGAGTAGCATAGGAGGTGGTTATTTAGAATTGCAAAAGTAGGATAGGAAAATGTTGCCGTGGAAAATATGAGATGCATGTAACACATCCATATTATATTATTATTATTATTATTTAAACTATTCGATCGATTTCGAAAAAAAATGCACCAAACATGTCAATTAGGTTATTTACATTAATTTACATTAATTAATTAATTAGGTTAATTAGGTTACATGCACGAAAAATGTTTTTGAACAATTTTGAAAAACAACCCCCTTTTTGGCCAAAAAACCCCAAAAATCAGTTATTATTATTATTATTACCTAAACGAGAATTTTTAGAAAGATGCGGTTTGTTGCATATGGTAGGGTACATTAAGGGCTACAAATAAGCCAAATTTTATCAAAATCGTTAGAGCCGTTTTTGAGAAATTTTGATTTTTCTCGTTTTTTGGCCATTTTTGGGGGGTAAAACCCCTTTAAAATCCAAAATTTGAAAAAATGAAAAAAATGCCTGGATATATTCCAGAACTACACATACATACCAAATTTCATCAAAATCGGACCATTGGTATGGTCTCCAGCTCTGTACACATCCTTACAGACACACGGACAGACATCACCAAAAAACCCCTTTTTTGGGTTCAGGGGCACCAAAACAAATGATTCCACTAAAAATATTTTTGGGTTCAGGGAGCACCAACACAGATATATCCACTAAACATTTTTTGGTGGTTCAGGGAGCACCAAAACAGATAATTCCACTAAAAATTCAAATTCGAAAATTTGGACAAAAACAATACTTTCTCCATATACTACGTATAGGGAGGAGAAAGTAAAAAGAATACAATTACGTTAAAAATACTGAAAATACCAACCACCACGGGCAACGCCGTACGGGTCAGCTAGTATAATATAATAATATGGATGTGTGTTACATGCATCTAATATTTTCCATGGTAACATTTTCCTAATTTTGCAATTCTAAATAACCACCTCCTATGCTACTCTTGGGAAGGTTTACTGTTTCAACTGCTAGAAAGTATGCGGCAGTTATCTGGTACCGTTTATTTTTGGTTTTATCTGAAAATTCACATTTAGAAGATTGCGCTGCACATTTTGTGTTTTTACACGACCGTATAGCACGTCTGGTCGTCTCAAAATCGTTAAAAACGTAAAATGCCGTAAAAGTACCAAGTAATTTTGATCTCGCGAAGCGAGTTTGCCGCTTCGAGCGAAGCGAAGCAGTCGGTAATCCGAGGGCGGAAGGTCGAACAAACGAGCGGAACCAAGCAGCCTGGAAGCTGAGGCGGAAACAAATTCTACTAGCCCAATATATTTTTTAACATTGTGTATCAGTATCCAAGTCACTACTTAAAGTAAAAATTATTATATTTACCTCCGTATTTCCGTCGTGTGACTTCCTTTATATATTATGGCAACGCGTTTCGGAATCTATGTTCCATCGTCTGGCTTCTCTGAAGATCAGGTCGTCATATATTACACTAAAATTATATTATCCGTTCCACTCAGTACAGAAGATTACCAAGATGAACTTAACACCATCAAATATATAGCCTCGGCAAACGGTTACAACACAGTGATTGTAGACAATATTATAAAAAAGCATAAAAACAGAAATCCACTTCGGAAGAAAACTACTAAAAATAAATATATCCCAGCCAAATATGGTAGAGTACTCCCTAAAATATTGACTAATGTGTTTGGAAAACTGAATGTCACATTAGCCTATAAAACAGAGAATAGTATTAAAGGAATATTGCAACCCAGAATAATGACACCTCTCGAAGATAAGACCGGCATCTACAGGATTAATTGTAATGATTGTGAACAATATTACATAGGACAAACGGGAAGACCTTTTATACAGCGATACAAGGAACACCTGCCAAAAAGGACACTCCACATAAAATCAAATTTTGCCCGCCACATAATGGACAATGACCACACGTATTCGAGTTTTGATAAAAATTTTAAACCTTTAATTGTATGCAATAAAGGCACATACATGGACGCCGCTGAGGAATACGAAATATACAAGGCATTTAAATTAAAAGATGAACTAGTAAATGACCAGCTGAACTTCAAATCCAATAGGCTTTATGATACTGCGATAAGCGTTGACAATAAGATTACTTGAATCAACAGTTCAGTAGTTGGCCAACCTTCCAACGGTGCGCACCGATTCCTAGCATCAATATATGTTTTTGTTAAATGACATGTGTGTTTGTGTTTGTGAAGTGTTTTTAGTGTAATATATGACGACCTGATCTTCAGAGAAGCCAGACGATGGAACATAGATTCCGAAACGCGTTGCCATAATATATAATGGAAGTCACACGACGGAAATACGAAGGTTAATATAATAATTTTTACAATATATTTTGTACACGTTTATTGTGCTGTTTTAATGCAGTCAAGTCCATCTATCTCAGGGCTCTATAACAAGGGCTAAACCGTTTCTTTATCTCGGCACTGTGCCGAAAGTTTCACTCTGACGTCACCATGCTGATACACGCTAGCTGATAATATTTCAGTAATGTGCGCGCCGTCGTTAACTCGCTGTTGTAACTCGATGTAAAGGCTTCAGTAAAATAAAATTTAGCTATTCTTAATCTACATAAAGTACGGATTCTAACAGTATAAAAAACTTTTATTTTAACAGGTATTTCGAATTTTAATAATTGAAAATATTTGAGAATTATCACAGACTGACATGAAAAAGTTACTAAGCGAGGAAATTTTTTATTTTTGGGTTACAAACAAACTTTCAGCGGGAAAGTTGTAGCCAATGAATTGATCTAAACTATCCAATTCACCGATTTGTGATAAAATGATTACATCATTATGAAATCGTTTTTTAAATGAGCGCGAGGAGGTGCCGCGCCACGACTCCCGAAGTACAGTTGTTTGATACGGGAATAACGTTTATGTACATATTGTTATTTTAAGTAAATCACTTGTCCCCAGGTAATTATGCCAGCTAGAAAAAAAGTAAGCATTTTATTTTAACATAAACTAATTATAATTTATAATTAATATTTGATATTATTGAAGAAACATTTAAGTACTCTGCAAATTAGATAACAATGAACAAATTATTTAAAAGACAGCATGTTTCTTTGTTATAAAGCAATTATTTTAATTAAATATGAAGCTAATTTTTTTACGTAATTACGATTTTCTTTTTCCATCATTGATCTCTAATTTCACTTCTTTGAATGTACGTAATAATGATATTATTTTTTAAACGTTAACCTCCAACTTAACTTTTTGTGTCCACTTCAATAATATCAAATTTTAATTATAAATTATAATTAGTTTATGTTAAAATAAAATGATTACTTTTTTTCCTAGCTGGCATAATTACCTGGGGACAAGTGATTACCTTAAAATAACAAATAACAATATGTACATAAACGTTATTCCCGTATCAAACAACTGTACTTCAGGAGTCGCGGCGCGGCACCTCCTCGCGCTCATTTAAAAAAACGATTTCATAATGATGTAATCATTTTATCACAAATCGGTGAATTGGATAGTTTAGATAAATTCATTGGCTACAACTTTCCCGCTGGAAGTTTGTTTGTAACCCAAAAATAAAAAATTTCCTCGCTTAGTAACTTTTCCATGTCAGTCAGTGATAATTCTAAAATATTTTCAATTATTAAAATTCGAAATACCTGTTAAAATAAAAGTTTTTTTTACTGTTAGAATCCGTACTTTATGTAGATTAAGAATATCTAAGTTTTATTTTACTGAAGCCTTTCCATCGAGTTACAACAGCGAGTTAACGACTGCGCACACATAACTGAAATATTACCAGCTCGCGTGTATCAGCATGGTGACGTCATATGCGATCGATACTGGGTCACGGTAAATGATCAAAATGGTTACTGATAGCACATGCGCATGGACTGTCTTTGGCTATTGGGATCAGCGACCAAGGAATACTATAGACTGGCAATGTCGTGCAAGACTTGAAGCCGATTCACCTAAGAGTGGTGGGGATGAAAACGTCTGACTGCCCTACTTCCGAGCGTCAGTCAGTCTGAGTCTGAGGTAGTACAGACATAGTGATGATATGCTATATTCTGGGCTACTTATGCTTCTATTCTAACTTATTTTGTTTTTGCATACGATGCCACATTGCGTTGCATAAATAAATCAATAAGTAAGAAATACTTAACTGTAAGACTCCATCACTATACTAAATTGCTTAACCAAAAAATGCACAAGCAAAAGGTTACGAGCCATTTAACAAAAACAATTACTTTCTTAGGACAGTAAATATACTTTTTATGATTTTTTAATTCTGGGTACAAGGGTTTTTAATTTTATATGGATATTGTGGTTTTATTTTTTATTCTAGGGCAAGGATTGTTTTATAGTTTTAATTTTGAATAAAGGGTTGTTTTCTTTCAAAACAGTATAACTCATTCAGTTTCCTTATTGTTATTGTTCTTATTACACAATTTTAATATATTAACAATTTTTATTAAATTATAATTACTCGGACCATGAATGTATGGTACAATATAGTGATAGAACAAGCAATAGCACTACACATGAATGACAAGACTTGTAGATACAGTAAATTAGCGATGGTGTTGTCAGCGCGCCGGTTCACAAAACAATCAAACCAACTCGTCACTATACCACAGCAAACAGGTTAAACTAAGCATTTTACAAAGAAATGTAGAGAATAATTTTTTCTTTTTTGGTTGATTTCCAACAACTTTTACGCTTTAACAAATCACCTGCCCAACATATACAAAACTTTCTCGCTATGCCTAAATTTCATGTCACATGTCTAAACACAACGTTGTCTTTCTTTGTTTTATATTTTTCCCCGCTACATAAAATATATTTTTCTATTTTTGTTTGATACCGTCAGCACGGTCATAGTGTTTATTAAATATTTAAAAATTTCAGAATTTTATCTCAACTCTAAGTGTGTGTTCAAACGGTGTTAATGAAACGCGGCGAATAAAATGTGTACCGGTCGCGGACAGAGAATCCGGAGTTTTCACCTAAGAGTGGGCGTGGTCGGCTTCAACTGCCGTAATGAGTTCTGCGTGGGCATTGACAGTCTATAGTATTCCTTGGTCGCTGATTAGGATGAACTATTGCTATTTTAATAGAATCATAAAAGGTTTAGTTTCTGTTAATTTTCAAATAAAGATCTTCAGGCAATGAAAACTTGAGTAAAGTTTAAGGTGTCCAACTATTTAATTTTGCATTTATTTGATACATTTGAGGTTAAAATCGTTGATTTAATTAGGTCTAACCTATACTATTAAAATGTATGTTTTGTTTTTTTCTAAAATTTATTTCAGGTCTTTAAGAAAATGTTTTAATGCGGCACGTTTTCCGTCATGTCCGCTTCCTAACAAAGAATTTGTATTACACTTTTAATACGAATAAAATAATATACAGGGTGGAACAAAGTTAGTGTTAAAAACTTCGGAAAATGGTTCTATGGGTCAAAATAAATAGAAAATCAAGAATAATATTTTTTCGAAAA
>JAGFPH010009590.1:23246-45969 GCA_018207615.1 Philaenus spumarius | reverse complement strand
CTTAGAAATCGATTGACAAGTTAAAGTAAATTTTTACCATAATTTTTTGAGTTGTTATTTGCAATATTCCGTTTTGTTATTTTCTTAGAGAATATTTAAATTAATAGTAAAAAGAGTTGAAATGTTGTAGGGTGAACATTTCAATATTCAATTATGTTCTTGGCAGTGTGAAACATAACTTAAAATGATATAATAGATTCAGCAAAGAAGGTGGTAGCTCTAATCACAGGACATGGCCACCTTAGAAAACACATGGAAATAATGGGCATTTTGACCGGAGACCCTGAATATAGGTGGGAAATGTGGCCAGCAACAACTGTAAGAAATCATAGAACAACTGACTTATGTGTGTACGAGAGAGTCGAATAGATGAAACCTCTGGAAAGAATAACCTCATCAAAAGGAATATTAGATTTACTGAGTTTTTGGGCTTTGAATGGGGTTTTACATCCTTTATGTGGGGGCGCAATAAGCCCTTGAGGCTGACATGCATTATGATTGGACAGCTATTTAAGAAGAAGAAGAATCTATTGTTTTTTGTCGGTTGCTCAAATTACAAATCAAAAGTAATAAATCACTAATCAAAAGTAGTAAATCACTAATCCAAAGTAATAACACGAACTGTCGAGTAAACTATATTCAACGAAAAGATGGATAATATAAAATGGCGGTTGCCATCCATATTGTGCCAGTTTGTTATAGTTAATTGTTATTTAAAACGTCTAAAATTTGTTGGCATATTTTCAAAAAAGGATTTCATCATATGATTTGTTTACCGAATTTAGATTCTGTCCAAAACTTTTGAGCAGCAAATTTTAAGTAAATTAATTGTTTGTGTGGGTTTCAAAAACTCCTTATGAACCTTTGTGTGACACGCTCCTCGCTGTCACTTACCCCTGCGGTTCCCGGGCGATTGTTTACCTCCTTAAAGAATCTATCCTTCTACTCTTGTGCGAGCTTATGGACGTTGTCAAGATGGTTTGCGGAGCAGAATGTTCTTCAAATACGGCGGCAAAATGATTGTACACTAGAACCTGGATTATCCGAGATAATTGGGACTAGGCAGATCTCGGATAAAACGGAAGGCCGTGATAAAACCATTGAGGTGCGAATTCCCGCATCATTTACACCGTTATAGGTTGATTCGGAGCCATACTTACTTCAAAATCTATTTATTTGGCTTTCAATAAAATAGTTTTAAATAAACAAAGAAGGTTTGATAGTGTACTCAAATTAAATAAATTGGATATTATAATAAAAACCACAAAAATAATTTCATCGATTGTCTTTATTTGAATACCGTTGAGATACCCACTTTTCAGTTACCGATCTATTTCGTCTCCAATCCCCGACAGTCACTTCCCCAACACCTAAATCACTTGGCCACTTTTCTTATTGAATCACCTCTCCATCTAATCGTTTAATTGCATCCCGTTTTTGATTTAAAGATAAAACAATACACTTTCCACTCATAATGACATTGTCATTCACAAAGTTTAACACCGACACCGACTATAAAACAAACTACAGAAGCTGGGGGAAGAAACAACTCGTGGGAAAGGATGGTGAGTCCTAAATACGATGCCGCAAGGAGGGGAGTGTAAGCAGGCCCGAGACAGCTTCGTCACTATAATACCCGTCCGCTAAAGGTCACCATACTATTGCTTTGGGTAAGGAGCGGAAATGTTTTCAGCATGTTCACTGCAAACGACAGTTTTGTTTTCTTTCTGTTCAATCTAAAGCAAACGTTTTTGTTATCAAAAATCCCCTCAAGGTATGAATTCTTTATTGAAATCAATTCAAGTTAACTTACATTTATTTGTGAGTTAACAGAATTGATTTTGACAAAAGTTTCTTTTTTTTAATTTGCCTCGGTTAATACGGAAGCTTGGATAAATGAGGTTCTACTGTATTACTTTCTCCAGAATATTAAAGCAAACAACTCGTTTTTCTGCCCGCCCAAACTAACACCTAAACTAAGGCAAAGGCAAGCGAGACTGCTGCAGACCAAGCTTACTAACAGACTGACTTAGGCTTGAACATTTAGCCTCAAGTTGGCTTCCCCTCCCCCACCCTTTAACTATAAATTGTAAAATCAGCTGTTGGTTTTGTGTGGAAGCCATTTTAGCAAGACCACTATCAGCATAGATCCTGAATTGCTATTGCATTAGGTGGAGGGTACCTGACGCATCACCCACCATCATAGACTCGGCTCCTTCGACTCTCTTAGTTTTTTGAGCCAGTCACATTTGCCACTCTATATTAAAATAAAAAGTTCCTAAGATGAGTTGCCTACTTCAATGAGAAATTCACTACTCTACACACTACAAAACCAATAACAGTCATCGTAAATATAGTATCTACAGTAGAGCGTCGATTATCCGAACGTCAATTATCCAAAACGTCAATCATCCGAACGCGACAATGTACTGTAATAGTACTTACGTTACAAGCCAGTTAATAGGGTTTTTCCATACGAGCATGATAGTTCCGGCACGAGGTGCAGCTGAGTGCGGGATTTTTATGCAAGCACGAGAAAACTTACCGGGCGAGTTATGTTCGTTATTTTTCATTATACTACACTGAAAAAGTAGGCCTAACATTCAGTACTTTTAATGAAAACATCTTTCTATTAAAAAAAAAACAATTAAAACTTGTTTGATTTTTCTGTTAGGCTACATTTCCATTGACAAAATCAATAAACAAAACTGATACAGGCCTAGGCCTATTTATTCTTATTTGTAAAATCAGCTGCTTACGTAAAACTGATACGTTTACTGTATTCTTATTTGTAAAATCAGCTGGTGCACGGTAAATTTACAGTGTAGTGCACAGAAAATAAGGACTTACATGCCTATGAACACTTATAGAAAACAGCTGTTTTCTGTGAAGTATAATGAAAGTAAATAATTACGGTACTGCACATAATTCTGAATTTAAAGTGTTTGACTCGCATAGTCAGCTGAATTGTAAATTTCAGGGAGTTTGTGCGCTCAACAGAACAGCGGCCGCTGTTGAGTCAGCCAGCCATCTGGCCGCCCATTGCCGCAAGTCACTAGCGAGCACACAGTGAATTATAGTATCCGAACCCCCCTTGGTCCCAATTGGTTTGGATAATCGACGCTCTACTGTAATTACCTACCTTTTTGGGGAACCCATCCTGAAGGATACTCTTGTTTTGGAGAAGGAACTGGAATCGTCTTTTTAGGAAATAAACGTTCAACAAATTTCCATTCTTCTGGATTGTTTGTTACTTCAAAATCTGTGTATTTACTCGGATCCTGAACAATATTAGTTGTACTGAATTGGGTATAACGCTTTTGGATCTAGAAAATAAAATAAGTCATTTACATTTAAACAGTAACTCTATAGTTCATTTGGTGAATGTCTGAATTGGAGCTCAAAGTGCTAAGGGCAAGGCCAATAAGGATGATAGACGAACCATGTCAACATTCTCATTGCACTTTAATCAAAACTTTAAAACTCGTGAGCTCTCTCACTTGACTTACATCACTAGGAGGCACGATCGAAGCGAGATTAGTTTGAGAGTAAGTATTATTTGTAGTAGGGCCTATATACTGATAAAAAAGAAATGTTATAATGTTTGAATATATTACAGGTCCTGATTCTAAATTTACCAAGTATGTTGTAAATAAACGTGTTTAGGTTCATTGTAGGGCTAACCTAAAATTAAGTTAAGTTTTTTATCTAAATCCGCTGTTTTATTTATAGCCTAATTATGTAACAACAGATGTTTGAATTGAATTATAATGCAGTAAGTATTTTTCATTGATTTTTGTTTGTTTGCTTTTAGTTTGTCAATCTAACCTAAAAAAGCTATTGGTTGTGAAGAATATAATAAACTGATTATAAATTTGATAAGTTGGTTGCTATGGTAATGAATGTAAACAAACATGTGTTGCTAAGCTTTTGATCCGAACAGCTCTTTTATCCGAATTTACACTATTTTTATGGTTTAAAATAATTTTTTTATAAACTCCCTTCTTAGTGTGCGTCTATGACTCCACCTAAGTTACCTTTAAATTTTCATATTTTGTATCTTAATGTAGTGTTTGCTCCATGTTGATTCTATGTCAGTCATTCAGTCAGAACAAAGCCTCTTATATATAGGTCTGTAGGTGTATCTTAATAAAAATTTATTTTAAAATTTGTGTGAATATATTATTTGTAACAAGTTAGTGTAACAATAAACAAAAGTGTACAATGAGGTTTGTTTAGGGGAAGGTTATGAAAAATGATATATCTTATGAAAAATGAATTTTTTATATTGTGTTGATATATTTGTGACTAATTAGCAAAACAAAAAATGAATGTGTAGGCCTATATGTCACAAGGAGGCAGGAGCATAGTAAGGTTAGGTTAATGGTAGGTAGCCTATGAATTAAATATTTATATTTAACTTGAAAAGTATAAAATTATTCAATTTAAGTTAATATGGATTGTAAACTTCTAGATTTTTTAACATTATAACAGTGGTTTATTATTAAAATAATATGATGGAAATAATTTCTCAACTGAACATTATAATAGGCTATTGTTTTTGTGCATAGTTTTTTACCCCTGGTCCAATATAACATGGACAAATGGACATGTGTACTGTCACCGTTTGTTCTTCTTAGACATGAACATTCTGAGTATGGCCTAGGATATAATACACAAAATTTTAATTATTGAAAACTACATTGCCTCCATAAAATTCCCATATTATATTCGCTAGAGTAGTAAGTAGCTATGTAGTAATAAGTAGGTCTATGAATATTTCTGCAATTATAAAATTAAGAAGTATGGACTAATTAAAAAAATACAAGTCATCTGTGAGAGATGGACCAACGGTTGGTATTTGTGGATTTACTGGTGACCATCTATGCCTACACAATGATGCATACAACCACCTATTCTCTTTAATTATTATGATAACCTACTGTAAGCCTATTACACTGATTATAAAAAAGCTAACCTAATAATTTTGGACAAATTTAAGGCCTGTATGCACTATCAAATTTGATTGTCAAAGATCTTTTATCAAATTTCTTTGATGCAATATTTGATTGTATAATAACTTATGTATCTTTTATCAAAGTTGTCACACGTCAAATTTCTTTTGTCAAAGGTTCTCTCTTGATCAAAGATCTTTGACAAAGAAATTTGATAGTGTAATACAGGCCTAAATGAGAAATAAAAGTTCAAGAACAATGAATACACAACATTCAGACATCTTGGTAACCTGACTGGTGTTACAGCACTGGCACATCTAAAACAAATAAATAATCGATATAGGCTAGGTGAAAATTGAAAAAATATCACAGGACGAAGATTAAAAATTGTACATTTTGAATGAATTTTATTTACTTGTTTTTTTCTTTTACAAAATAAAAATATTTGTTCTATTTTTACAAAAATTTACAAACAAAAAATATAAGTAGAGGAAAAGCCTACACTTCAAACAAATAAATAGGCTAGGGGGGCACAACTTTACTATTCGACTCTGTAAAACAACTTCGTTGTCTGCAAAAATATTAGGCTAGAGTCGATTAGTAAAGTTACACCATTCGACTCTAGGCTAACTTATGGCAACAGAAATGCAAATATAATAATTTTAAAAAAATACCTAAAAGGTTCTAACCTAACCTATTTAGTCACAGTATGTTTAGGCCTACCTGTATTCAACATTTAACAGTAGAATGTAAAACAACTTCGTTGTCTGCAAAAACATTAGGCTAGAGTCGATTAGTAAATTTACGCCGCCTAAACAACCAAATTTTACTCCATAAAGTTACTGAATACCTTCTAACTATAAAACTAACCTAGAATTGATTAAAATTACCTTATCAGCAAATGGAGAACTACAACTATAAACTTTGTTAAAACCGTTTTCTAAACTTTTGTATGACTTTATCGTGAGGGATGATTTCTGTATTACATTTCTTAAGTAAGACATTTTTATAAAAATGAAATAAAAGTTTATACTAGGCTATAATATTATCTTTCTAAGTATTTTGCAAAACTGACGAAACTGTGTTTAGAAAAGAGAATACTTAATCTTATGGCCTTCAGAATATAAAAGTTGTAGTCTAGTCGCGATTGGCGTAGATTTCCCAACAAGAAACAAAACAAGTTTTATGTAGTATACATTGAGTTATATGATATTGGGCACAATAATTTAAAAAATAATACAATTACTTAATATTTTACTGTGGATTTTTCTGGAGCTTAAATTGCAATTTTCGAAATGAAAGCGGTGTTATACAGTGTAATAAAAAAAATACTGTACTCTAAGTTTTGTCAAACTTTGATAGTATAAAATCTGCATAAATAATTGTGACAATTATAATTCTATCTAATAAAAATAAAGTAATAATCGTAAGTAAAATTAGAAAATAACATTGTAATCAAAATCACTTCGTAAGGATTTTTTCCCTAGTTGACAATCCAGCTTGGAATAATGGAATGAAACATCTTGGGTTGGGTCCCCTTGGTATTATTATCTCTGGGTTGGGTATAGTAAATATTTTGTGTGTGTGGGAGGGTGGGGGCTGTGTGGCGAACTGACAAAAGATATCAACAACAGCAATGCAAACTTGTTTGCTGATTTATTAAAGTGCGTATTATTTAATTTTGCAATGAATGTTTGGAAGAGTTGGCGGAATTTAATTTAGTCCAATTGTGGTCATTCTTATTTGTGATAGAAGATGTAATAACGTTTAATATCGAATAGGTTTAATATTATCAATGTCCTCCGTTAATAAATGCTTAGCCGTACTACAGTTACAAGTTACAACATTCTGTTTTCAGTGAGTCATGGAAACGCGTGGATTCAAATGAATAAGCCTTGCACTCTAACACTCGGCGAAACTAGATAGCATAACACAACAAAAGTTTTACATGTTACGAAAGTCATTTGAATTTGAATCAAGAGTTTTAACGACGAAGTCAAAATGGTAGGTAGGCTTAGTTTCAAATTCAAATTATGTGTAGGCCTATGTGGTTTGCTTTTGTAAAAGTTCTGTTGTAGTCGAGTTATAGCATAGGAATACATTAATTAGATTTTATAGTTTTCTTTAAATGGATTGAAGGTAACAGTTATAGTTAAATAACTTCATTTCAAGAACAGCGCTACCTGTTGTGAAATAGTTGATACTACCACTACCTGAATATCGACTTCAGACTCTAGAAGGTCCATAATCAAAGCTCCTACGAAACTAGTCAGCGACTAGTCTATTTTGTTTAGTTAGTTTAGTTATTGCAGAGATCAGAGAATAAGCCAATGGCTATTTAGCCGTCAGCCGTCATTAATATCCAATGTTTCGTTTTAAATGTGCTGAAACGATAATATGATGTTAAGTTTAGTGTTTGTATCTTGTCGTTTTCTTGATAAATCTGAGTTATAATATATTGTTATTAATGTAGTAGTATGAATTGCTGGTATGTCAATATAGTAGAAGGTTGGTGTAAAACTACAGTAAATAACATTTCAAGTAAGTATCTATAATAATGCTATTTTTATTTTGGATTAAATAGTTCTATTTTTGTATTAAATAAATTATGTTTTTTCTGTTATATATATTAGAAAGTATAGAGGTGGTTTATTTATATCAATACTTTTGTATTGTTTAAAGTACTCTGTGTTTTAAATCCTATGTTAATTTCAACATAACCTCAATGAATTAAGAGGTTTTGTCGAATTTTTAGTACACCACTACTAGTTCTATCACAGTTGGGTCACCTTGGCCTACATATACACACTAAAACTCTCTACTTCAGTTGTCACAAAACCAGTGATTTTAAAATACACAAACTAAAGGAAAAGCTATATTTTGAATTCAATGTATATAATAATAGTATTGAAAAATTATAATTAAACACAAACACAGAGTTACCTAAAGCCGTCGGGGCGTAAATTTTCATTATGACTCTACACCATGTTGCACCAGAGTTGCCACAATAATAATATAAGCAAAAAAATGCTCTCATACGTAATCATAATGTTAAATCCTTTTTCTAAACGTCTTAAATAAATGAAAACAGAAAATATGATTACCAAAATTTAATGTACGTAATTAATTATAAACAGAAAATCAAATACTTAAAACTTAATTAAGTTAATTCAGAAAATATTAGACGTATCTTTTAAAATCGGACTCCGCTATTTCTACAACTTAACATCACTTGAAATACATATAGGCCTAAGTTAGGCTGTAGCAAAACAGAAACACACTCTACTTTACTTTATTATGTATAAAATTTTGGGCGTAAATTTACTATTCGAAACTAGGCTGATATTTTTGCAGACAACAACGTTGTTTTACATTCTACTGTTAAATTTTGAATACAGGTATATATACAGTGACTAAATACTATAGGTTAGAACCTTTAGGCTATTTTTAAAAAATTATTCTTGCATTTCTGTTGCCATAGGTTAGCCTATGGTTGAATAGTAAATTTGCGCCAAATTCTGTAATACTTAATAATGTTTACTGTACCTTTTATATCAAACTACACGGATATTTGATACACATCGATGTTCATGATTCGGTAGGCCTACATTGAATAAATCCGATGTGTATAACAAGGACCCAATTGTATTTATTTTATATCGATGTATTTTGAATCAATGGGAAGTAAAAGTCTGACATAGTCACAGTACGGTATATTTTCACTTTATTAACATATGTATATATATATATATATATATAAGTAGTAACATCAATTAAGTTGTTTTGTATAACAGAAATGCTAGCATTATAAAAAAAAAAAAAAAATAGCCTGAATGAAGTTCTAACTTATAGGCTAGTTTTTTTAGTTACAGTATGTTGTTTACCTGCATTCAAAGGTCTTCGTCTGCAAACATATCAGCTGAAGGTCGTAAATTTATGCCTTATATGGCTTTAAATACTTCCTATAGGACTTCCTACTAGGTTATACTTTTACAAACTGTAATCATACTGTGACTGGAGTCTGGAGAGTGTAAATCAGTTTTTGCTTTGTATAGAAATGCGAGAATTAAAAAAAAAAAAAAATAGTGAAGTAACTTATGACTATAAGTAGGCCTAGTCACAGTATGTTTACCTGCATTCAATATTCAATAGTGGAATGTGCTTAGGTTGGCAGCACTACTTATTTCCTAAAAGAAGGTTGACAGCTGATGCCATTTGAACAAGTAGTGGTATAATAAAAATTTGCAGAGGTGTTGAATAATTATGCAAAACTCCCTCTCTATTTGATTTAAAGGCTACCAGTAACATTTAATATCTGAATTAATATGTCTATATTCAGTAGCAATTATTTCTTAACCCTAGAACTGGCAATGCTATAGCGAAAATTGGCCAGCCCGTTTTTAGCGTTTTGCAAGCATATTTTTAAAAATTCGCCAAAAATAGTAAATGAACCCCAATCCAAAAGTGTTTAGTAGCTTTTTTGTAGAAGATACTTCAAAGAATTCAAATATGCCACTAAAAATTAGTTTATTTTGAAATTGTAAAAGTTATTAGCTCAAGAAACAAAAAATGTTCAGTAACGAAAGGAAAAAGTTCAACTTTAGGCCTACATAACAAGTAGTAAACATTTTTTGTATTTTTTTCGTAAGCGTAAGAAAGTTTCGTAATTTAGTTCTCTAGATAGAACTGTATACAAACATTTATCAATTTCAAATTTTTTATTTTGAAAAAAACAGTTTTTATGTTTCAAGTACACGACTGGTAACAAACCTAGGCCTAGATTGTAACGTCATTTACTAATATATGCTTTGCCCAAAAATTAAATATTATTATAACAAAGTGTAGAGGATAAATCAAAGAAAATAACGGTATACTTGTCTTTCCTTAGTTCACAAAAGTGTTTGAGTTATATTTATTTGAATAACAAAATGACATCAATCTAATGAAAAGCCGCTACCCTACACTCTGCGTATAGGATGGGACATTTTAAAATAACGTGAGAACCCACGCGCTAGACTTTCTCAATAGAACTTACATTTCAACTGTCGTCTAGACAGACAAAAAACCGGTTATTTCTGGATTACTTCCCACCGTTACAAACTCCAGACTTTGCTGTACAAAATGGTGTAAAGAAATCTGTCAAAACATTTGATAAGGTAGGCGTAAAATCACTTGACAAATGGGCTGTTTCATTGGTTGAGAAACTGTCCAATCGCAAGGGTTTACAGTAATTCTTGGAAAAAATACTAGTTTTATAGTGACATCTGATTGGAAGACACCAACAGAAAGATAAAATCTTGACGAATCCAATGGTATCATTATAATTGCCAAAGAAATATTATTGTAGATGGTCTTAAACGTTGAAGAAGTGGGAAATAACAGTAGGCTACAATTGTATGCACATTCGCGCACGGAAAGAGCTGTAGACCGATGTGCATATTTTAAAACGATGATTACTTATGTAAATACGTTTTACAAAAAAGTTGTAAATACAAAAATTAAAGTTTAATTCATTTCCTTTCCAATGGTGCCAGTTTTATTACGATTGGATGATTCTAAGTGGGTTAAATTATCGATTATGCAAATATATGCAAATTTTCGCAAATGTTCGAAATTGTTGCGTTCTGCGCCTGAGAGAGGGTTATGCCTGACCTTCTGGCAGTTCCAGGGTTAAACTAAATTTTAATTTAAGTCTTAAATTATGGCCCATTTACACGATGCCACTCCACGTTCCAGTGGTGGTTTCCAGTCACTGGTTGCCAGCGACCAGGACCATGTAAACAAGTCATGCCAATCACTGGAGAGGCCGGTGAGCCACTGTCCCGCCAGTAGCTGGAAGCTCCAGCAGATAAAATATTTTAGTTTTTCTTGCGTGCCAGCTACCCCCACCACCACATTCCTGATATTGGCGGCAGTCGACTAGCATTGTGTAAACAGCAAACAGTCGCCTGTCACTTGGTGGAACGTTGAATTAGGAAGTTCATGAGTTAAACTGTAACTAAACAATAGCTAATCGTTGGCTACTCATTACAGGTTATGATTGTACTTATCATACACAAAAGTTCATCAAACTGTTTTGTCGTCAGTCTCATAACAGCTTTATACACTTGTGAGTCATTACAATAAAGCTCTCTAGGCTAATTATTGTTATCAGTTGCACCCAAACTCTTTTTATTCGTCCAATCTAGTACCCATGTTTCTCGTTCTTTCTTCTGTAGCTCGTGGCATCGAACTTCAAGAGTTCCTGACATCGAACTTTAGATACGGAACGCACTGCCTTTTTAACAGCCATAATTTGTGGCGTTACAGCCATTTGTTAACATAACCGAAAAGTAAAAACTGGATAAAAAAATCAAGCACGATCTGCACTAAAACGAAAACACACCCACAATGTTCCAGTAGCTGTCGACGTGTAAACGGTAAAGCGCCAGTAAGCTGGCATTTCGTCTCCGCTTGCTAGTGACCTTTACAGTCATATCTCAACTAGCATGCCAGCCACTGGTAACGTGTAAATGGGCCTTTAGGTTAATATGCGATTACAAATTTGGGAGGATCCTGGTAGGCCTAGTTAATGTTTCTTTGAAGAAATCAGGTGTCAAACTTAAAAATTGTATAACTTATCTTAATTTCCACATACTAAGAGTGATAAAATAATACGTTAAAATTTTATTACAACCAAAATAATAAACTTAGCCTACATCGAATTTGAATTAATCTCCTTGAAAGTAATGTCTTTGGTTACAAAGACATTTGTCCCTACATTAAATCCATGGCGGGAAGCATTTCTGTAGGGCTTCTTTCGGAAGGGCTTTCAGCTGCTGGGTCGTGGCCGTGTCGGGAATGGTGTCAAAACGTTTTCCTTGTAGCACGTTCTTTATTTTTGGGAAGAGCCAGGAAGTTAAATTGGGCGAGTAAAGCAGATGTGGACAGGCAGGAAAACTTTTTCCGGTAAAAACTCGCGAATCAAAAGCGACTTGTGCCACGGCGCGTTGCCATGATCAAGAAGGAATTGGAATATTTTTCTGGTATCTTTCTTTTGCAAGTTTACAGTTGTTCCCCCTGGAATGAACCCACTGGTTTGCATGGACCCGTACTAAATGTTAAGTTCTTTGGTTAGCTCTCGAATAGTCGTTCGCCTGTCTGAACGAACAAGTTTGGCCTTTTTTTGCACGTTTTCATTTGTTTTTGAGATCGGAGGACGCCCCGCCCATTCCTGGTCTTCAACCGACTCAGTTCCACTTTTAAATCGCTCATACTAATATTGTAAACAGTCTTCAGAGTTACCACATTATCACCATTCACTGATTTTAACATTTCATGGCTTCTTTGCAACTTGAAACAAAACTTAATGCGTTGTTCGAATTCCATTACACAACAGACACGGTAAACATGACCTCACTCTAGCTCTGGAAGCTGACTGTCTGCATTAACGGATCAGGCTATCTCATGTATTAAATCAAATGGATGTAGCGTCAGCAGTTGTTCCTATAAAAATTCATTCACCGTATTTTTTATCACACCTCGTTGCTTTCTATCATTTATTCTTGACAAATAAATAAAAAATATATTTTAAAATTTCTTTGCCTTCAATTCTAACCTTAGAACTTTGGTTTGTAATGATTTTGATTTATTAGATATTAGCTCTAATCATAGTTTCTCTATTTTCCAGATGAAGTTAAATGGTATAAGGCGTCAAACTTGTTTCTACCTTCTACATAACTTATAATGACCGAAGACAAACTAGTTACCGAAGTGCCGAGCAGCTTGAAAGAGCTAGCAAGGCTGGTGGTTCGTGGGTTTTATTCAATAGAAGATTCACTCATTATCGATATGTTAGTACGGAATCCTTGCATGAAAGAGGACGATATTTGTGAACTGTTAAAGTTCGAACGGAAAATGTTACGTGCTCGAATTTCCGTTTTGAAAAGTGATAAGTTTATTCAAGTTCGACTTCGAATGGAGACTGGGGCAGATGGAAAAGCACAAAAAGTTAATTATTACTTTATTAATTATAAGGTGAGTAGGCTACATTAAAAATTTTAACTAATTTTATTATTTTAATCAGAGTAAAGTAAATTTAATTTTGGCGACTTTTTATGACATTATATATTTTTTCAAAATGCCAAATTATAATTTGAATGGCCACTTCAATTTTCTAATTTCAATTAGGTTTTCTTCTTGGTTTTGGTTTAGTAATGTCGATGAAATTCGAAGGTAGGTTAACATTTTAAAATATGTATGAGAGAATTCAAAGCCAGCATTAAAATGATTTCAATACAGACGGCATATTAATTTGATGCTCGGCAAATAAAATTTGATACAGCGTATAGCCGAGAATAGTAGTTTTTTTTTAGGGGAAAATGGTTTATTCACTGAGTGTGGGACTCCTGGTTCATCCAGGTTATCCACTAAAACCCTAACCTCAATTTCAGGCACCTCAGCCCCGGAGCCGCACATGCATTACTTCATCATGGAGGCTGTCTAGAACGTCAGTCTGTAGTTCTTTATTCTTCTCTCTCGTCTTCATCCTTCTGCGCCACGAAGTTTTTCACAAAAGACGTGATTATTTGCCTTCGCCCTTCAATATTAAAGCATCCAGTATAGTTCCCACTTGCCTCTTCATTTCCTCCTTTTTACCTTCCCATCTCGAGCAAGACAAAGGTCCCTCAGATCGACAATCTGGATCGTCCCTCAGTTTGAACCGGGGGAGTGATCGAAGCACTCATGCCCGGTTATAGCTTGCGTAAGAGGGTATCCTACTTCTCACCCAGTACCTCGTATCTGGAATTAGTTTCCTTGTCCAGCATCCTGAATCGGTTTGCTTTGCCCTGCCACCTATCCCAGGTTTCAAGCCTGTATTGGCGGTTTAATACTTTCTTTGCTTGAAGCGCAACCCTTTCTTCAACAGTCAATAGGCCAATAGGAGATGAACCTGCTATTACCGTTACAGCATTTGTCGGTGCCGTTCTGTATGCACCACATATTCTAAGTGTCATCTTTCGTTGCAGCTTTTCTAACATGATTTTACATTTCTATATCTATTTATTTATTATTTATTTATAGCAGAAACACCACAAGGTGCTGTAAGATCTCCAACTTCCCAAAGTATAAAATAATATAGAATAGGACCATAAGTCAATTTTAGAAAGAGAGCATTTTATTTTTGAATTTAACTTAATTTATATTACAAATGTTTTTTAGAAAGAGAGCTTAATAATTAGAAGCATTTTAACGTAAAGGAAATAAATATAAAAGGGCAGACAATTTTAAAGTACATTTCAGTAGAATAAAAATAAAAGGCAGACAATTTTTTAAATCAATTATTTTAAATTTAAAAGTAGGGTTTGAGAAGATGGACAGTCTATGTACTAACGCCAAGACGCGGAAATTATACGAGTTTCAAGACGCAGTTAGAAAAGCATCGTACAAAAGTCTAGACGAGATAAGCGAACACCTGCAAGCCAATTCCTGGAGAAACGGCCTAGACGTGCGTTCACACGCAAGATCCACAGGGATTGCTTTGGTAAGCAACCAACGTATCTGACGAAATATGTCATCAGACGTTTTCTGATTGGTGGAGAGGAAATAGACGCCGACTGAACGTAGCGGTGGAAAAGAACGCTAACGAGACTTACCAACGAGAAACCAAGCAGTGAACGTCGCTTGAAGTGTTGCGCGTTAAGCGTTGTACATTAACAGTTTAATCATGTAACATTTATTATTATTATTATTATTTAATCTACAAGTACAAAGTAGTATCTCATCGTCAAATGGTGTATAGTGCGATCGCTTAAATTAATGTGACAGTAAATCGGACACGACAATGAACTAGGCTACGAAAGTTTTTGCGCGTGCAAGTGGGGTTTTCTTTTTTAAAATTAATAAGTTTGTGGTCTGCTTTTCGTAAGTACAGTGCACTTAAAATTCTTTTTTTTATAAATCACCAGCTCTCTTTAAATTTATAATCCATAATTTGTATGTATTTGAATTTATTTTTCTTTGTCGTATATTTTATGATATTAATAAATGTCAAAGGTAATTTCTAAATCGTCTACTTTGTTTGGCCTAATCTGATCCTCCTCACCATATATCAATCAGGTCATTGAATTCACTACCCGAGATAGAATAAAACTAAAAATAGAGTCTTGCAAATCAAAATCAAGTTTATATAATTTGTTATTTTTTTTTTATTTGTAAGCAGAGCATCTTACAAATTGGCGCAGCCAACTTTAGGGCTCGTCATATAGACTCTAATCATACAGTGCATAGCAACGTCATTATAATAACTACAGCTTAGTCCTATACATAACATAATAAACCCAAAATAACAATAGCAGATATAGCACCTAAAAATTAATAAATAATAAAACTCTAAAAGAATAATAACAATAGTAAAACCAACAATACAAATAAATACAGAAACAGGACTAAATTCAACAACTTAAACAATCAAAGTACCAACTTATGAAACATTCAGTCCCCTACAAACTCCAGCACATGCTCGCACCCGACCACAAGAATATGCAAGAGCTGAGGAATACTACCAGTCAATAAACTCCTCCACCGAGTAAAAGGATCCAGACAACAAAAGTCGTCTAAGGCTTTTTTTAAAAATGTCATAATTTTCAATATTTTTTAAGCTTTCAGGTAATTTATTTAACAATGCTACACCAGCTTGTGATGGTAGCTTTTTGTGCTTACTGAGCCTATGTTGGCCTATCGTAACTTCCAAATCGGGTACCATAGTCATGTACATCTTTATTTAGTGTTGTTTTACACTTGTATTTAATGTATAAAATGACTTCAAAAATATACATGCTAGGAAGTGTCAATATTCCTAGCTCCCGAAAAGCATTTCTACATGACCCCATATTATTTATATGTGCTACAAGCCGTACTGACTTTTTTTGTAATCTAAAAAGCCTTTTCACTTGTTGAGATGAACAATCACCCCATACTATGATTCCATAGTTCAAGTGAGGATGTATAAGCCCATAGTAGGCTGTTAACATTGTGGATAGATTACAATAGTGCCTGAGATTTCTTAATACAAAAATTCCAGAGCAAAGTTTTTTGCATATATTGTCTGTATGAAATTTCCAAGTTAGTTGGTTATCAATGACCAACCCCAAAAATTTAGCAGAACTTGCCTCTTTAATAATATTATCCCCCAACATAACAGTTGGCCTGAACTTTGCACTATTTTTGTTTAAGTTAAAGTATAAATAATTTGTTTTGTCTTGATTGACAGTTAAATTATTTTCAGTAAAGTACTGACTTGCAGCATTGACTTCGATAAACGCTTTCTGTTCAAGGATTTGAACATTTCTTGCTCCTAAGCTAATCGTTGTGTCATCTGCATACTGAACCAAATTATCAATACATACAGATGAGCATATATAAAAGAAATAAAACGGGTCCTAAAACTGATCCCTGTGGTTCTCCAAAGTTAATTAGATTTTTATTAGAAAGCCTTCCTGCAACCTGTACACGTTGAGTCCTGTTGGACAAATAACTGTCTACCCAAGATAGAGGACATCTTGAGAACTAATACCAAATTGGTGCCCCATATAACACAATTGAGTTAACAGCCATCATTTGTACTCGCCTCTTACTTGCTCTAGTACCTCCTATGTTGGGTGTAGTTCTTGTAAAATTCTTAATTACCTTACTAGATTTGAGCACTGATTTCAGAACATGAACCACCGTTCTTGTATTGTGATCAATGACAATGATGTGAATGCCTAAGTAGAGTTGATAATTCGTATTTAGCAGCCTATTTTTGTAAATTTATTTGTGTCGGCTGTTTTAAACCATATTTTTTTTATGTAATTGTTGCAGACATTTGTAAATGTAGTGAAGTACAAGTTAGATTTGATGCGTAAGAGAATGGAGACTGAAGAAAGAGATGCAACGAGTAGAGCTAGTTTTAAATGTCCGCAGTGTTGTAAAACGTTCACCGACCTAGAGGTAATATATACTAGCGTAGTAATTATAAATAATTGTAGATAATTTTTTGGATGGATGTGCTAAAGATAAATATGTGTTAAAACTAACTATGATTTAAATGTTGTATAATATTTGCTTTGTTAACATGTAGGGAAATAAAATAATTTGATTAGGTGCTGAACCGCTGGCGAATTTTCAAAATTAAATTTATATGTCTTAGGGTTTCAACCAAAATTTTGGAAATTGGTCTACACACCAAGGTGTTGAATACCTGCCTGTGTGTACGAATTATATTAGTAGAATTTGTTTACACCTAAGACTCCAACTTCGACTCATGCACTCCTTCGTTCCAATCGCAGCGGGAAAACTTGCTTTACAAGTTTGCAACTCGACCTTGCGGCCTCGGGTTATGGACTGCTTCGCTTCGCTCGCAGCATACAAAGTCGGCTGTCGGCCTCAGATCAGAAGATGCCCCAGGGTATAATTCTACACGTGGATTTGAACCCGGTAGTTTACGTTTTGATCGATTTTGGGGGAACCAAGCGAGCTATAAGCTCGTGTAGAAAAATAAAATGTGCATACTGTATCCTACATTTATTTTTTTGGATAAAACCTTAAAAAAGTTTCATTCTACTATGGAAAATCTAAAACACATAGTTACTTCCAGTAAAAAAAATTTTTTTTTGTTTTTTTTTTTTGCTTATGAACTCGTCCAAGCGACTAAGACAACCAATGTGCAGGGTGCAAAAAATGTTTTAGCACACGAAATTTCCCCAGAACACACTTTTTTTACTAAAAATTTCCCCAAAATTGATTGCTATTCACTACAGATGCACCAGACATTAATACAGTTTGTTTATCTATTTCAACATATTTATTGACATTATGTTTTAATAATAGCATTATTTTTACTTAATAAACTACGGTGAAATTAAATATCTACTGTGAAATATCTTCAGATGGTCCCAAAATGTTTAAAACAAAAATATACAACTTGATTATTGCTGTTTTATTATGTTTAAAAGTAGGGCTAGTACTTAAGTGGTAAAAATAAAGTTCAATGGTATGTTTAATTAGTTCCAATTCAATTACCGAATTACTTACCACAGTCACTAGGCTACTGAAAATCGTCCGGACAGATCACACGAATTGAAAGTAAATTAAACTTAAAAATTACTGTTTTAATTGTTATACTTAGTTAAACAGAAAGTGATCCCGACGCGCTACGACTTTTTAACTGTCAAAATCAGTTCTCCCATACCCAAAAACACATAAAACGTTACCCCTCACTGTATTTTCAAAATGTTGATCCAAAAACGAGACCCCGACACGCTACGAGTTTTTAACTGTCAATATCGGTTTTCCCGTACCCTAAAACATATAAAACGATACCTCACACTGAATTTTCAAAATGTTGATCCAAAAACGTGATCCCGATGCGCTACGACTTTTTGCCTGTCAAAATCTGTTTTCCCATACCCAAAAACATATAAAACGTTACCCCACACTGTATTTTGATTCAAAAACGTGATTACGACGCGCTACGACTTTTTAACTGTCAAAAATCGGTTTTCCCGTACCCAAAAACATATAAAACGATACCCCACACTGTATTTTTTAAAAATTTTGACCCAAAAACGTGACTCCGACGTACTACGACTTTTTAACTCTCAAAATCGGTTTTTTCATACCCAAAAACATATAAAATGATACCTCCACACTGTATTTCCATAATTTTGACCCAAAAACGTAACTCCGACGAGCTACAGCTCATGCTAGAAAGCTCAAAAGCTTTTCAACTCTCCGCAATAAAATCACGAAGATTTTGGTACCACCAGAAGTTTTCTATGACTTCTGTGCGTGCTTATATCGTGTATACCGGAAAACAAACACACACAAAATCATCGAATAATTTCAATACTTCGGCATTCTAATGCGAGCCGAAGTAATAAATGAGTACGCACATCACATTGTAAGCATTTTACTGATAAAGACTGATTTCGAATTTCGGTAAAAAAAATTAAAAAACATCTGTAATACCTATACATTAAGTACCTTATAATTTAGTTTAATATGATTTAATTCTAATCACTTGATCGCTTGAATAATATCATTTGTATGAAAGTAATCAAAATTTGCATACCGGAATCATAATAACAATTTTTTAAATACCCAACGAATGTATTTGAACGCCTGTCAAGAATCAGGAAACTGCTGCTCATCAACCGGCACAAAAATATCGTATCAGCGGCTCGGCCGTACGATATTTTGTGCGGTGAAGATTAATAACGTATCGGCGGCTTGACCGTACATTATTATATTTTGTGCGGTGAAAATTAAGTAGGAACCCTGCAGCAGAGAGCAGACAACACACTTTGTGTGTGTGTGTTGGTGTGTATGTATATGTATCATACAAACCGATTAAGCTGGCCTTTGTTCCCATTTGTTTCTTATCTATTTTTCATCAAAATAATTATATTTTTCTTATTTTTTGTTGATTTTTCCCCGGCCAAAATTTCCCCAGCTCAGTCCCAATTTCCCCTGAACCTCGTTTGGGCGTTCGGACATATCTGCAGGCCTGCCAACGTGTGTACCAAATTTGGTCCAAATCGGACTTAAAATGCGGCAGGTAGAGTGTGAACATGTATACAAATGTTGCCGGGCTGTTGGTTGGGATTGTCCTAGGTTTTATCAGTGTATTTCCCCTCCCCTTCGTCATTATATCTCTGGTTTCTGAGTATCTGGATTGGTAATGAGTTCAGTTTTTGTTTTTTATTTAGAAGGTTGTCAGCTGTGTATTTTAACGCATTGAAGATTTTAAATTCTCAAGTGTAACTATTCTGCGGCTTTTTTGGCAAACGAGTAAAAATTTCCATATTTTCTTCGGCATTCTTGAAAGTGTGGTTCTTGTCAATGACATTTTGGGCGAAGCTCGATTCTTGTTGCTCGGCCCTAACTTGTTCACGAAATCTTGTGATATGAACATTTAAGTGTATATGTGGCAGTTAAATTATACTAGGGGCTCTGATCCTGGACGCTTCGCGTCCCAACCCCGCCTCAGATGACTGCTTCGCTTCGCTCGCAGTTGGAAAACTCGCTAATCTTTGGCTCGTTTGTACCTTAGTGACCGAGCACCTGAAAAACTTTCACTACGATTTTAGGCCTAGTTTTAATACATTCTGTCAACTAAAATTATGAAACCAGGCTTAATTATATTAACAGTAATTGCAAGATTAATTATAACCTCAAATACATAATTACGATTACCTAGGTTTCATTACGATTTTAGCCCTAGTTCTACTATCTTCTGTCAACTAAAGTTTTGAAACCAAGCCTAAATATAGTAAAAATTATTGCAGGATTTACATAATCCCAATACTATGTTTCAGAAATGAGCCAGGCCCATATTAAAAAAATTACTATTAGAATGTATCTCTATCTTTGCCAAGTTTACCTTTTTTTTGTCAAAATAAATTGTTAAATCAGGCCCAATTTATTCTAATTCCAACGTGCTAAAACAGTAAAAATTAGCTTGTTTTTTTAACAGTAATTAAAAACTATACCATGAACAGCTGATTTTGGATAATACTCTATCTCAGTTCTATTCCACTCTATTTCCAACGTGCCAAAACAGTAAAAATTGGCTTGTTTACAAACAGCTGTTTTGACCGCTTTATTTACTATTTCGTTGTTATTTTGTAACCAACATGGCAACCCATAAGACCCTATGTTAAAATTTTTCAACTTTTAAATTAGATTTTCTCAAA
The DNA here is from genome assembly GCA_018207615.1 of Philaenus spumarius. NCBI lineage: Eukaryota > Metazoa > Arthropoda > Insecta > Hemiptera > Aphrophoridae > Philaenus > Philaenus spumarius. The sequence goes on along the minus strand of JAGFPH010009590.1, from coordinate 25,298 downwards.
AAATTGCGTTTTTACACGAAACACAACTATATGAGTGTACTTAAAAATCAAACCTACACCTAAATACAAAATTTCTTTGAATTCGTTAGAGCCGTTTTTGAGATCCGCGACAGATACAAAGGTACAAAGATAGATACAAGAATTGCTCATTTAAAGTAATAGGATTTGTTGTTTTGTTGCTTATATTTAAAGATTTTTCAAGTTTGTTGCTCGTTTTATACGAAAGTGTGATGCCGTTTTGTTTTAGATCTTTTCTTAACGTGTGGTTTAATATTACAGGCCGATCAGCTGTTTGACTTTGCCACCGAAGAGTTCCGATGTACATACTGTCGAGAAGTAGTCGAAGAGGACCAATCTGCCATACCGAAAAAAGATTCTCGGCTTTTGTTAGCAAAATTCAACAGTCAACTAGAGCCTCTTTATATATTGCTACGGAGAGTGGAAGGCATACGTTTAGCTCCTGAAGTTTTGGAGCCAGAACCTGTTGACATTAACGTTATTAGAGGGTATGTATGAATTGTGTTTTTAGAGAACTTCTGTGTAGAAGAAGGCAGTAGTTTTTTTGCAGCCTTCTGTTATTTCCTGTTCCCCTTAAACTGTATTTGATTTTACAAAGAGGATTTAAACTACTCAATTATCATAGTTCGCAGATTTGTATATTAATTTATTCTTTTAACATAATTAATTAAATCGATAATTTTGGTTAGGATGATCTAAAATTGTGTTTCACTGCACAATTTATTATTCTATTGTCTCATCAAGTCCTTTGAAAAAAAATTGTATTACATTATTTTGGAACTATCAACCGTTACATCCTGTTTGTACTGTTGTGTTCTACTATCAAAGGCATTTAAAATGAGGTATTAACTAGATCTAGGCTTAAAAAATTTCAAGTCTTCCTAAGTGGGCCGTCCCCTGGTCATGCCAAAAACAAGCAAAATACATCAAACTGAAAAGTTTCATTACGTTTTGCCTAGTTGTTTTTGAATTATTAAATACAGTAGAGCCGCTGTTATCCGAGCCCTGACTAACCGAGTTCCAAGTTAACCAAGAAAGTAAAAAAAAAGTTCGGTTTGCGATAGGCACATGCGTTAAAATTACCGTGTAAATTGAAATCCTCATCTAGCGGTAAATCTACTGTACTGTAACTGTATTAGTCACATAATGATTCGTCAAAAATGGTTCCAATAAATAAAACAATTTCTTCTCGATGACATTAGGAAACAAAATTGAAGAGTACTAAAATCTTTTAAACTGCTATCTTAAGATTTTATGAATTTATTTTCTAATATTAGAAAGAAAGAAATTTTTGGGCCTAAAACGAAACAATTTGAATGTTCCAACTCTAGGCAAAATTGTTTGTAGTATTATTGCCGGATTTGTCTGTTGCGGTTATCTAACTCTGTGCGTTTTTCTTTCTAGGTTGGATCAGAAGAGAGGCGTTGGATTACGTCCTCCCGGAGGAAACTGGTCTGGCGAAGCTACACGAGGACAAGGTTTCGCCGTGCAGGAGACAAGAGTTGATGTCACCATCGGAGAATCGGAAAGAGGAGTTGAAGAGGTCGCCAGGAAGGAGAGACCGGTCTGGATGATAGAGAGTACGGTGGTTTCGTCTGATCCTCAGGTACCGGTATAGTTTTTTGCAAAAGTTTTGTACATTGTTTGCCTTGTGAAGTGATCAAAAGTCTTTGAAAACATAAAAACTAAATTTTCAACCTGTGGACTGCCTTCCTGTTGAAAAATTTATATAATTGTATTAAAACTTTTATACATTAAAAGTAATCAGGACATTTTTTGTATTATGTGTTAACCCTTTCCTGCCCAACAGGTTTCTCAAGTCCCGCTCAGTTATTATTTTATATTCTTTTCAAATAAAGTGGAATCTAACTTGTAAATGCCTGAAGGGACGCACAAGTCCCTGTACAATACATATAAAAATTGTGGTAGTTCCAGTTCTAATAGGTTGCAGCACAAGCTAGAATTCATAGATGCACTAGATTATCTTTTAAAACATGTTCTAGTCTTTCATTTGTCAGTATTTTTTTATTAAAA
>JAGFPH010009590.1:12558-23236 GCA_018207615.1 Philaenus spumarius | reverse complement strand
TAATCATCGTTTTAAAATTGTAGTTTTCTGAAAACCTAATGTCGCGCGAATAAAATTTGCACCTCAAAGAAATGACTCAGTGTTTGTCACTTCTATAAAGCTCAATACTGCTCGACAGTAATATTTTTACAATAAACAATAATATAAAGATACCACTGGATTTGTCAAGATTTGAACTTTCTAAAACTGCCTTCCAATCAGACGTCACTCTTATAGTTTCGAAAATATAAAGGTTTTTGTAAACCCTTGCAATTGGACAGTTTTCAACCAATGAAACAGCACATTTTGCATTTGAGATATCGCTTACAATTGGTTGTATTTCTATTAATATCGTTTTGTAGGGAAAACTTCGATCTTTCATTTGTTGTAAAGTAAATTAGATTTTACTGGTTAGATGTTATTCATACAGCAGTGGGGAAATACAGACTTTTGTAGAATTCAAACCTCCGTTTGAGATCGCAACGCAAGTCTAACGGTCACTTTGTATCCCCTTTATCCGCACGAACTTTTGACAATTTGTTCTAATTTTGTGAAACAAGTAATACAATGTGAAATAGTTTACAAAATGAGAATTTACAAGTATACGGATAAATTCTATGATTTATTCTTTACACTTTCTTATAATAATATTTCATATTTGGGCAAAGCATATATTCCTAAATTACTACTCAAACTAGGCCTAGTTTTGTTAGCAGTGTTTGTAGTAGGAACATAAAAACTGGTGTTTTCAAAATAAGAATTAGAACTATTTAGAACTAAATTGCAAAACTTTTGTACATTTAAAAAAAAAAAATACAAAAAATGTTTACTACTTTTTATGTAGGCCTTAAGGGTCTGCTCCAGTAAACGAGAAAGCAACCGGAAACGCGTCCGCTTCTTACTGTATCCCTATCTAAACAGTGCAATTTCTTGCAGCTGAACGCTTTGACATGCCTCATTTCAAACCATTTTATAAAGTCTATCTTTTGTAATTGAGCGTTGAAAAAAAAACTGACTATTCTTTATAAAATTTCGGATTTGGCTTGCAAATTATTTTTCATTATTAATTTTTTACTGTGTTAGGAAAAAAATTCAAACTTTGTACTTAAAAAATAACAATTATATAACAAATCAAAAGCATTAAAAAAAAAAAATGTGAATTGCAATTGACTGTGCTTAAAATGAGACTTTGCAAACAATTTTATGATAAAAAGTAAACGAAATAAATGGTTTGAAATTTAACATTGCTCTTATGGGATAAAAATGTAAGATGGCCGCCACTACAGCAGACCCTTAAGTTGAACTTTTTCCTTTCGCTACTTAACATTTTTTGTTTCTTGAGCTAATAACTTTGTAAATTTTAAATCAATCAATTTTTTACTGGCATATATGAATTCTTTGAACCTTTCTCTATAAAAATTATGGAACACTTTTGGATTGGGGTATAATTACTATATTTATCAAATTAAAAAAAAAATACTTGGCATTGCAAAAATTTAATTACTATAGTTTAAGGGTTAAAAAAGTTTACTGAGCGGGTCACGGAATTTGTGTCCAGTCTGATGATGATCGAGTAGACGAAGTCACGTACCCGGCATGTACTTTAGGATGACTTCGACGGGACTCAATATAACTTACAGCCTAAATGTTTGTGATTCTCTTTAAAATTATAATTATGGCCGGCTAAGACAAGTGCGCGTGGCTACCTGTTTCTCGGAGGCCGTTATGACAGTGCGTAGTCCCGTAACGTAAATGAAATAGGGTTATGGGTAAATAGCGCTGTCAGGCTTTATCACTCGGTAACCGCACCAGTGTTAAGTTTATAATTAGTTATTATATACATGTAATGTTTATCAAAGCTGGTTCCCGTGTGTGGTTGTTTTGAGATCGTGGTGTTTGGAGCGTTAAACCCGGTGAGTTTGTCAGTGATCCTCAGGCCTTCGACTAACCTTGTTTTGGGCATTTAATGACCGTTCTTTAATCGCCCTAAATAAAATAATCAGCCCTGCTCACGTTTCATAACGCACAAACAAAACAATTATAAAATGACCAATTAAAAAAAGCCTCCTGAGGTTAGCTGTTACAAGTGGGGTTACTAAGAAAGTCTTAGGGTGAAATGAACCTTCAGAAACAGGTATCGATAGGGTTGTGACCTAAAACCGAAAAACCCCAAAAGGTGTCCTTGTAAATATAACAGTGAAATAAAAATTAGGTTTACATTTCTGGATTAAAATGACAATTTGTTTTCATTTAAAACAAACTGCACGAAAGTTGGCCCGAAAGGTTGCCAGAAAGTGGTTTCAATAGGGTTGTAAACTAAAACCGAAATCAGCAAAGTGCACTTTTAAATACAGTAGAGTCGCGCTATCCTGAACTAATTGGGACCGAACACTGTTCGGTTTAGCGGGATTTTGGAATATGCGGATTTCATGAATAATATCAACATATTGACTTGTTAAGGTTTAAAATAAGTGCGGGGACATCTGCTAGTGTCAGTTCTATACAGCGTTAATCGGCTCGGAGGAAAGCAAGGAGAAGGTGAGAACGCTCATACTGAACTCATATCACACGTAGACGCGGCAAATGCTCTTGACCTCGAATTTGTGTAGGTTCACACCATCGGTTTTTTCCCTTCCGATGCGTTACAATTCTGTTTTCTTCTAAAAACGGAAGGGAAGGGATAGGTTGTTCAAGCTGTCCAACTGATCGAGAAAAAAATATAATTCGTTCGAGATAACGGAAACGGAGGGGGAAAACGGATGAATGCAACTAATGATACAATTAGTAGTGCCTAGCTGTTGTATCTAATCTTTCCTTCTTTCTGACGGACTCTGTATCCTTTTCACCGGATGCTTGTTGCGGTAAATTCCTTCCCTCTAAACGGATGGAAAACGTGAAGGAAGCAAAACCAGCTTTCATTCCAATTTTGTTTCAGGCGTTTTCATCAAGCTTAGGCTCTATATGTATGTCTCTATTTATCTTATTTAACCCTAGAACTGGCATCGTTAAAGCTAAATTTGAAAAGCCCGTTTATAGCGTTTTGCAAGCATATTTTTAAAAATTTGTCAAAAATAGTAAATGAACCCCAATACAAAAGTGTTCAATAGCTTTTTTGTAGGAGAAACTTTAAAGAATTCAAATATGCCACTAAAAATTAGTTTCTTTTGAAATTGTAAAAGTTATTAGCTCAAAAAAAACAAAAAATGTTCAGTAACCGAAAGGAAAAATTTCAACTTTAGGCCTACATAACAAGTAGTAAACATTTTTTGTAATTTTTTCGTAAGCGTAAAAAAGTTTTGTAATTTAGTTCTAAATAGAACTGTTTAAAAACATTTATCAATTTCAAATTTCTTATTTTGAAAAAAACAGTTTTATGTTCCAATACACGACTGCTAACAAATCTAGGCTTAGTTTAAAACGTAATTTACTAATATATGCTTTGCCAAGAAATGAAATATTATTATAACAAAGTGTAGAGGATAAATCAAATAAATGAACGGTATACTTGTCTTTTCTTAGTTCACAAAAGTGTTTGAGTTGTCTTTATTTGATTAACAAAATGACATCAATCTAATGGAACGAGGTAAGACGGGTCATTTGAATTGCATGGGAACAGAATGCTCTAGGCGATCTCACTAGATATGTACATTCTACTGTTGTCTAGACAGACAAAAAACTGGTTTATTCTAGTTTAATTCCCACCGTTAGAAAGATCAGTATTTTCTCTACAAAATGGTGTCAAGACATCTATCAACACATATGATATAGTAGGCCTTATCTTGGTTGACAAATAGGCTGTTTCATTGGTTGAAAAACTGCCCAATCGCAAGGTTTGCAGAAATCTTTGGAATAAATAGTGTAAAATAGTGACATCTGATTGGAAGGCACCATTAGAAAGATAAAATCTTGACGAATCCAATTGGAGCTTTATAATTTCGATATAAATACTTCTGTAGATGGTGTTGCCCGTTGAAGAAGTGGGAAATAACAGTACAATTGTATGCAGATTCGTGCGCGAAAATAGCTGTCGCCCGATATGCATATTTTAAAACGATGATTACGTATGTAAATATACGTTTTACGAAAAAGTTGTAAATACAAAAATTAAAGTTTAATTCATTTCCTTTCCAATGGTGCCAGTTTTATTACGATTGCATGATTTTAAGTGGACTAAATTATCGATTATGCAAATTCTCGCTAAGGTTCGAGCGGGTTGCATTTGCGCCCGAGAGACTGCAGTCTGCCACTTTGAGGGTTAAAAACAATAAATGTACATTTTTTCACCAACATCTTTTTAATTTCTCCTGTTTTATGTTTTAAAAAATCGGTATTTAATACGCGGATTTTCGGAATAGCTGGACTCTACTGTATAACTATGAAATAAAAATGACATTTCATAATTTTTTTATTAAAATTACAGTTTTTTTTCATTTAAAACAAACTGCTCAGAAATCGGCCCAGTAGATCTTCAGAAGTATCAATATTGTTGTAACCTAAAACCAAAAAAACCCCAAAAGTGCTTTTATAAATATATTGTTGAAATAAAAATGACATTTCATAACTGTTTGATAACAAAGACATTTTCTTTCATTTAAAAAAATTGCACAAATATCGACCCGGTAGATCTCCAGAAATAGGTAATAGGGTCAAAAACTTGTAAGGCTTTGCTGAATTATTATATAAGTAAGATTTGTTTGTTCGTTGTACAAACCGTACAGATGTTAAGTTACACCCTTTATACTTATTTTTATTTCCTTTAGATATGGAATCTTTGGACTCGGATGAAGACGATCTCGTACCTCTAGTAACGGTTGGAGCTCGTACAGTGCCTGTAACGGAAGTGAACGATGAACTTATAGCGGAAATGTCACCTCAAGAAAAGGAAGCATATATACAAGTGTACCAAGAATACTATTCTCATATACTCGAATAAAATGTGTATACTTGGTGGTGACAAGTGTACGTAGTAAAACGATTGTTGACTGATACTCTTTTAATTGTAGGTACTGTTTAGTTTAGCTTTATACATATATATTAAGTAATTTCTGAAAATATAAAATTTACATTATTGAAAAGTAAAATAGTTTTCCATGTACACAAATTGTACCTAACAGTCTAATAGTTATACGATAGCATGAAGCATTTTAAGTCCGATTTCGTACACATGTTGGCTGTCTATGTCGCTCGGACGAGTTCGTTAGCCAAAAAATTCCAACAACCAGAAGCATGTTTTTTTTTATCGAAAGTCACTATTTTTTTAGATTTTTCGTACGAGAATGAAACTTTTAAGGGGTTTATCTAAAAAAAATAAACGTAGGGTGTTATTCTGCCCATTTGGTTTTTACACGTCCTTATAGCTCGCTTGGTTCCACCAAAATCAATCGAAACATAAAATACCATAAAAGTATCGAGATCAAATCCGTGTAAGTGATTTTACCGTGGGGGCAGCCGAGTTTGTAAGCTGCGATCAAAGCGAAGCAGTCCATAACCCGAGGTCGCAAGGTCGAGGTGCAAACTCGCAAAGCGAGTATTTACCCTGCGAATGGATTGAAGCTGGAGGCTTAGGTGCAAACAAATTCTACTAATATATTTCGTACACAGAAGCAGCTATTAGCCCAAATTACCCAAACGATTGAAACCCTAAAACATATAAACTTAATTTTGGAAATTCGCTCGACTCACGTCAGCGGTTCGAATTGTTTTTGTACATTTACTTTACTCTTTTTAAGAATTTAAAAAATTTGTTTACATTTGTGTCGTGCAATTGTGTTCATGCTTTAAGTTTTACATGTACTAAAATAACGGAACGATACAAGAAGAATGTCCGGACCTGAAGATGGCGGTATGCTGTTGAAACCGGTAGTCCACTAGGACAAACGGGGATTGTTAACGTTAAGTTAATATTAACCATAACTGACCGATTGTATTCACAATACTGGAGAGTAACATTATGTTCAATAATTTTGAAATAGGCAAAATCCTTAAAGTTTACGTGTTTGAATTAGTAAGGTTGTGCACTACCTAGAACATAGAGTGGACATTTTCACAATTAACACCTTTGTAGTTAAGACGGATTAACCAAATTTGAGAATCATGTGACTGTATTAGTAATGCGACTATGTGACTTAGGTTAAAATAAAATTAGAAATGTGTATATAAGAAATTTAACTAAATATTAATTAATAAACGGTACCAGAAACTGGCACATACTTTCTCACAAACATATTTAAATTATTAACACGTTCAATGCTAAGGACACATGTGAGCTTGACACTGAACACTATGAGAAGCGGCCGACACACAGTGCATTGCACGCCAACCATTGGGAGTATTTTCAATATACAATGGATTGCATGCTTCGCACGCCAACCCCCATATCGGAGAATTTTCAATATACTGAGCATTGCGTGCTTTGCACGCCAATTTTGAGCCTGTGTGTTATGGATGCACATGTGTGTCCGCTTTAAAAATATTAGTGACTATTATGTACAAAGGTTAAAAAATTAATTAATTTCTACTCATTTAGGCTATAAATATAAAAAATAAAAGGTCAACTCCTAGCATAGGAAATACAAAATTTGTGTAGCAGTGAACGTGTTAAACAGATTTACTGTGACTTCATAATTGTAATAAAGTAGGAGAGTCACTAATAAATATTATTATTATCAGCTAAACGAGAATTTTTGAAACAAACAAGAGAGGTAATAACAAGAATTATTAGCTAAACGAGAAAGATGGTGTTTTTTGCATATGGTAGGGTACATTCAGGGCTACAAGTAAGCCAAATTTTATCAAAATCGTTAGAGCCATTTTTTTTATAAAGAAAATAATAACTGATTTTTGAGGGGTTTTTTGGTCAAAAAAAGGGGTTTGTTTTTCAAAAATTTTCAAAACCTTTTTTCGTGCATCTTTACAAGCCTAATTGACATGTTTGGTGCAAATTTGTTCGAAATCGATCGAATAGTTTTCGCTCTGGCTTTGTATATGTACAGACATACATTTTGTAAAAACCATTCTTTTGGACTCGGAGGGTCCCAAAACGGATATTTCCACAAAAATCTCAACATTGATTTTTTTTTTGCGATCACTGTACTTTTTCTATACTGTGGTATAGTGAGAAAGTAAAAAAAGACTAAATTCTGCAAATTTAAGTATGGCAACAACATTGAAAGTGTGTCTTAGTTCTGATTTTATCTGTTTCTTTCCCAAAAAATTGTTTCCATTTTGAGTGTATATATTTCTAACTATTGTTTGGTAAATATTAGTATAGATGTTTCTCAGCGAATGAGAAACTGTTGGCATCTGACCACTTTGTCTTAAGAGCAATCAAGAAATGTAATTTTTAGTATTATTGGGCTGTCAATATATTTTGTATTACTTGGACAAAATGTATTATTTTTGTAATAAATATTTTTCATGATTTTCCTACTTAAAATAAAAGTTATTTTCTTACTTCGCATCCTATGGAATACCTGAATACCTTAGCATGTACCTAGGTATGTACGTAATAACTGAAAAGACCTACTCCTTCGCAGTTATCAAGTCTGTGGTAAACCCCACAACTTCTGGATCTGTAAGGTTAATTTCCCGTATTAACTTTTGTTATAAGTATTTGATATACTGCTAGAAACTTTGTATAGCGTAAATAGTACGCTCGTAAGAGTTTTGATCCCAATGTCTTTTGTCGGCGTTGTTTGTCCGTCCATGCCGCTATAACTCCGCAACTCGCCCCTGCAGCCCTATGGGGTTTATATGGTATGGCAGCCCTCCAGAAAGTTTTCAGTTTGGAACTGCAGGGATTGGGTTCAGAGTGTCAACAGAGCGCATCATACCAATGAACATCTTATTTGGAAGTCTGGGAATTGAGTGGCTGAAACTGGCCAAAATGTTGTAGAACATTATAGAATGTTCTGGACCATTGAATTGATTTTTTGTTCCAGAACTTTCGAGAATGTTCTAGAAACTGGAATTGGCCTATGAAGCTAGACCTAAAACTTGGCACATATAACTCTTTAAGTTATATAGGAGAGAAAATACATTTGCGTTTCGATTGAGTCTAAGGTGTCAAAATATTGATTGTATAAAATAGTTTAGGTAATATCATTGTATTTGGACAACCTAATAGAACTCCGATCCAATGCAATATTTCGTTCCACTGGAAATTCGACGATAGTGGCACTATTGTAACTTTTTACTGGTTACAAAAAAATATATATATATATAACACACATGATAACATTTCAAAATAATAAAAAAATTATCGGAACCGAAAAAATCTCTAAAATTGAAAAAAATTTATTTTCTTAATTAAAAATATTGATTGTATGTAATTTATAATTTAATTATGCTCAATATATTTATTCTGCAATTTAAACTTATCTAAATAATTATAATAATACAAAGAAAAATCATTAACTTCAAATCAAAACAAAAACATAACCTTAAAACAATGCAATAACATAACCTTAATATTTGTTTACCTTGTTGGGTTATAAACTCCATACAATCATTGGTTAGGGCTGACGTCACAAGATGGCTACTGACCTATTAATCTACAAAGAGTTCCCTCGCTTTTAGGTGTGACTTCATTTTTACACTTAGACCCTAGCTTATAAAAATTATCATAAAACACCAATTTAAAAACCTCGAGTCGTGGGTACGGCAACATAAAACAGTACTGTGGACTAAATATGGCAAAATAATGCAGTCTGAGACGTGTTAGCAATGAATATATGAATTTATTCACACATACTTCCAAGATTCATTTACCACACAAATCATACCAAAATTTACAATGAAACATAATATTAAAATACCTAAAGAGCCAATTTTAACTTTAGAATTTAGAAAATTAAAAAATCTTTACCAAATTTACAATGTACAGTGTTTAAATGATCATGTTACTACCTTAAATTCCGTTGTGACCTTGATTTTAATTACGACGCACTACCATGGTTTTACATAACTGTCACTCTTTAAAATGCGCACAATTATTACACTGTTTATAATTTTAATATACACCCTTCTTTTATTCTTCCAAGATGAATGAGCACCGTTCCATGTATTATACGATTTCTCCCTTTTATAAGTCCTCGTGTTAGATTCACTGTAGACTATGCCTAGGCCATAGCATGTATTTTAAAATGTCACTATAAGCTTATTAATCCATGTATATCCAATAAACTTTAATGATTGTCACTTAAATACCACTCATGGCTTCACACCAAACCTCTTTATTTTATAAAAATCGACGAATTTCCGCATCTCAAACACTTTTCACTGGAGTCAATTACAATAGAACTATACAGTCCGACATTTTGATGGTAAAGGCTAGAGGACCCCAGCACGCTTAAAGCAACTTCCTTCTTCAGGGATATACCTTCTACTGCCTTCTAATTCTATTTCACTGCCATGGTTGTCTTTATCTTCATATAGTGTATATAATATTATTGTTCCTTTCATTACAATGTCTTTTTAAGGTCGCTCGTTGTTTATTTAATTTAGGTCACTATTAAAGGTCATAATACGAAGTTTTATACTATTATATAAAGTTTTTATACAATTCCAATTATAAAAATACATTATCAAAAACATTATATAAGTTTTTTATTTTATATTACTCTTTGTTTCATCTGTGGCTCATGTAATTATTATTCAAAGGATCATGTGAAACTCTGATGCTATATAATGTATATTCTTTATATGAAAATCGTTATTGAAAATATGTTATATAAACTTTTAAATTATATTATTTTTAATATTTTACTTATGAAATTATATTTTAATCATTTCTCAAATATATGTAAACTCATTATTAAAGTTATTGTTTTATATTTCATATATAAGTTTATAAGTTATATAATTAAAATTTATTATAAAAGTTTATTATTTGTTTATTTATTTATCTATCCTTATTCAACTTTAAACAAGTAATTATTGTTTTTTAAGTAAAGTTATCTTTATATTTAATTATTTTGGCTCTCATAAACTTAAATAAATTTACAATTATAATTTCTTTAAATTAAACATCTCATTTCAGTTAATTATATTGGCTCTCAAAAGACATAATGTTGTTAAAATTTACTATATGACTCTTCTCAGAGTTGCCGATGTTACACTATCTATTGGGGAAAGGACGGAAGTGTGAAACACCAATGATTCCTCCCTAGCGCTACCTTGCGGCGCGATCATGCACTATTTTCCCAACAACCTAATTTTCGCCACACTGCTGCCGTATGGATGCAATATCTATTTATTATTCATGATATATGGTAATATGTACTCTTAGGCTAGGCGACCTGGTCGCGGGTAGGTGCCACACTTAGCGACAGTCGCGGTATCACAGTTGATAACTTCTTTCAATGAGGAAAAGTTATAGAATAAAAAATTATTGATAGTTATTGCTATTGATTGCCATACGGTCTTACTTTAAAAAGAAGAAAAAGCATAGATTTGAAGTAAATCCTCTGAATAGTGAGCATTTGAATCAAGGTCAGTTTTACACCATAATGTCATTGCTTAGGGAGATTTAAAAAAAGTTTTTTTTCTTATTTTCGAATGAGTATAGCATTGTTTGACAAACTTCTGTCATACTACATTAATTTTTAACGTAAATATTATATTTTTTGTGTAAATTTGAAAAAAAAACTCTAAATAAGTAAGGTTTTTCAGCAAAAATAAAAAATAGCAATTTTACAAC